>JBCEWC010002263.1:0-35454 GCA_038996855.1 Solanum aculeatissimum
AGTGTAATGATGCTATGATGGCTTGATCGAGGACTTTCGGGTTCTCCTTCGCCATGTCATATCTAGGCCCCCTATCCGGGTTGTGACAACTGCATGATCTGCCATATGTGTATCTGCGTATGCACAACAACCCACAATAATTTGCCCACAAAGTATAGTGAGGCCTTTACAATGGACGCGGAACTAGATACCCAGTCAACCTCCTGGCCCCACTCAGCTATATGGCTGGTAATTTATCTCATCAAAATAGCCTTTCGAGGCGCATGTCTCATCAATACTCTATCCCTTGCTTGCTCCAATCTATAATTGATCTTAGTTGTTATCACAGGTGCCTTATAATCATGACCAAATTAAAATCTGCGGATGGTGGCCTCAGATAAATCTACTAAAACTCTACGCACCATCGTATGGGTCAATATAGGCTGTGAGAGGGGCTTCGCCTTCTTCGACATAGACTCGATGATAGTAGCACCGTATGATATGTAGAACTTGTGAACCAACACTAGGGAATACTTCCTCGATAGTGTTGCTTGACAGTATAAACTATTATGGGCCATGGTGCCACGAAGCATCGGTGCACTATCAAAGTCGGAAGTGACTATCCTTAACTCCTATTAAATAGTCTGAGTCTGCTGACCCCTATCATCCTTCTGGACATCCTCTTTGTACATATCCTTCATGACATTGATACACCAGTGTCTTATTTGTTCAAATACAATAACTAGTGTTGGGACAGACCTACTTAACTCTGCAGACTTTGAACTCAACTCCTTATCGGACCTGGAGTCGTCTCTGTCTTATGAGCCTGAGCTGGACCCCTCATCGGAGTCTGTCATTTGTATCAAGATACTCCTCTATGGACCCTCCCTCCTCATACTTGGGAGGCTGAGTAGCTATAACAAGTGGTTGGGTCGGCACTAACTATTTAGATGCCACCTTAGTACATCGAAGATAAATGCCGTCATCTTGACGGACCTCAAGATACTCCATGGAGCCACTGACCTCAAACTCTGATGGCTTATCATGGAGTCTAGCCTGCAAAGCCTGTAACTAATCTCGCTTCGATCATGGATCCATGATATCTGCAAACACAACATTAAAAGCATACATGAGTTTCAAGGAAAGAAAAATGAAAAATAAAAATTAGACTAAAATTGTTCACAAAAGGAATTACGAAGGCTCACCTATGGGCCGTAGGGTAAAATATGAGCTGTAGAAGGCCTTCGTAGATATAGAGTACAATAAGTTTAACTACTGGAATTGCACTTATGGACCCAGTCATGACCCGTAGAATAAACTGCGAGTCATAGACTGGGTCATAGTTGCAAAGTCAAAAATCAATTTTTTAGGTGTTGGAAACTATGAACACTGTTTATGGGCGGTAGTTTGAACTATGACTCGTAAACAAGTTCGTCTTGTTAACTTTTGGAAATTAGACGTTGTTGATCCAAACTTACGAAGGGCAACTATGGTCCATGTATTAAACCACGGGCCGTAGAATACTCCCATAAATTTTGGAAAATAACAACTAATTTCCTAGGTCTACCATTCGTTTCAAATACATGTATTAGAAGACTACAAATTCAGCTAACGTCCCAGTTAATGAAAAATATAACTAATCATTCATGCACAAAGACTGAGGTACAACAATAGGGTATACAAAATTCATCAACATCAAAGTATAATGACAACCCAAGCGCAGTCACACATCCTCAACATTAGCTAACAAAGACTAATGAACCCAAATTTATGTGCAGTCAAATTATAATTTTACCCCTCAATCACCAATTCAGTCAAAGTTAAACAATGTTTCTTCCACTGGCCAGTTAAATTTAAAACTACATGACCCATAAAATAATCTTGAACACCACCATTGGGTCATTTGTCATCATCCCCATACCTTAAGATACCTATTGCCATATAATTCAAGCGATTTAATCACCAATTTCAACCCTATAAGGCACTATAATTTATGTCATCGGTGATTTATATCAACTAAGCATGGGTATATATGTAGAACATAATATAAAGGCTAACCAAGTTTAATAAAATAGTGACAAGCATCCGGTACGATCATAATTCAATATATAGCAACCCTATGGCAAGAAAGTCAGTAAATTCAACTTTCCCTTATTCGTAGGCTAACATGAGAACATTTGTAGAAATTAAAAGATACACAACAAAATATACAGAATATACCCAAGAAAGATGATAAAAATCAGAGTAGGGGAACCTTAGGGCCTCGCCAAAACAATACAGGGGATGCAAAAATTTAGCCGAAAATCTTGCCTGAAAATATGATGGGGCTTGGATGTTGGTCAGAAATAGGGACGAAGGGGTAGGGTTTAGTTTACTATTGAAAATATTGAGAAAATGAGGGGTAATTTACCCTCTTTTATTTAAGTTTATCGGGTCAGGAAGAAGTGGGATTTACATCCCATGAAACCTCAATTACGGGCCATATAAAGTTCTACGGCCTGTAAGACTTAGTTTCTTGGTTTCAAAATCTCCCTTTTAGGGATTTTCTACCAAGACTTAACCCACGAGTTGTATAATGTTATACAGCTCATAGGTTGGGTCTGTAAGTACCCCCAAAGCTTAGTAAAATTTTCAAAATCTTACCTAGAATCCATGAACCCCGTTCATGGCCCGTAGTCTTCTCTATGAACTGTAAAGTTGGCTCATGGATTGAAGTGCACAAAATTTTGCTTATTGGAAATGGTTCTACAATTAGATTCACGGGCCATGGTTTAAACCATAAGCCATACACTGACTCGTAGAACCAACCTCTCTCACTTTTTGTACTGGTTTGTTTCCTTAACCCTGTTCCTGCATATTCTCAAAAAAATAAACTGTTATCCTATAACTTTCCAGTCAGTAAGTCCAAAATTACAACTAAAACATGAAAATTAAACTACGTATGAGTCCAATAACAAAACATAACACAAATACATGAAAAATACAACTACTATCTTGGGTTGCCTCTCAAGTAACACCTGATTTATTATCGCGACACGAATCACTATCTCGGTCGTGTCCCTTATTCCTGTCATTGTATCCACCTTGGTTGTTGTCCCTGTATGCATAATCCCTGTTATAGTTCTTACCTTGATTTCCTTAACCTTGACACCAATAGGCCTGATTGGACCCTTGGGTGTTAGTCTGAAAATCGCCCATTTGATCAGTCACAAAGCAAGTATCCTTCTCATAACATGAATCTTCGTATATGAGTGCTCTTGGTAGTTAATGACTGGCTGCATTCACCTGCTCCTGGTTCTACTTCATAAATAACACAACATCGGTACTAATCCAAGCTAACTCTTGCATCACTTCATCATTGATCTTAACTTGCTCTGGATTTGTATTGACTGACAAAGAGCTCTTTGTCATCGATTTTTTCCTTGTGCCCCATGCATAATTAGTCTTTGCTACCTTCTCTAGTCATTGAGCCACATCAGGAAAAGTGCAATCCAAAAATGAACCTCTGATTATGGTGTCAACTATCACTTTGCAATTATCATCTAAGGCTCGATAGAAGATATCCACTAAGGAATCATCAATAATATTATGGTCTGGAACACTACTCAAGCATTTAGTGAACAACTCCCATGTAGCACTTATGGAATCACCAGAAAATTGCTCGAAGTTATCGATCTAATCCTTCAGCTTTAGCTTCTTTGATATGGGAAAATACCTCTAAAAAAAGGCTTTCTACATTTCTGCCCATGTAGTGATAGAGCTCTGTAGAAGTTCAAATAACCATACTATCGCTTCACCTATGAGAGATAATGGGAAGACACGGAGCCCAATGACATCCATGGAAAGATTCTAATTTCCCATCATATTCTTACAGACAAAGACAACATTGTGTAGATGGTTATGTGATCCTTTGATGGTAAGCCTGCGAATAACCCTCTATGCTGCAACATCTGTAGTAATCCACTCGAGATAAAAAGTTTAGTATCTTCCGATTGAGGAGGCAACACAATTGCTCCTGTGACATCCACTATCGTAGGATGAAATCTATACAGATTCTACCAATTAGAAACTGCTTGCTGATCTTGAGGCAGTAGATTCACCTCCTCAAGCGGTGGTAGGTCTTGTTCATTTCGATTAAGTGCAGCATTTTCAACATTATTAGCATTATCCTGAGCCATTCTTCGTAACGTTCTCTGAATCTCTGGATCAAATGGAGTCAAGGGATTACGTTGACTGCGAGTATTGTGCATACACTACACCTGTATGGTAAAAAGAAACAAAAATATGTAAAATAAGAAAAATAAGGATTAACTCACAAAACACCCTAATTAAACCTATCTAAAAGTCGTATTCCCTGAAAACGACACCAAAATTTGATCATGTCCAAACTACACCTCCCAAGTAAGGTATAAGCTGTCACTATTTAAATATACAAGCTAACAATAATTAGGGTCGATCCCACAAGGAATGAGGTCTAGACTTAGAGTAATTAAAGTAATTAAGATGAATTAATCAACTTACTTCCCAAAAGAGGGGGTTCTGATGTAAAAATAATGATTAAACCTAAACTAAGATCAAACAATCAATGCAAGTGTTGTAAATTTAGTGAGAGATGTAGCTAGGGTATTGTGCTCCTCATGAATTTCTAATACAGTATAACCTAATAATTGTAGCCTTTTCTAGTGTGTAGAATGCAAAACTGGTAAGTTATGTTCACCTAATCTCTTGGTCCGATAACTAGGCAAATTTCACCGTACAACTTGGTCCGTCTACAAGTATCACATTACTAACCCTTACCTTGTCCAAGTACAACCATCCCTTGCTCCATTTAGGTTGATTAGACGAGTGTGCTTACATCAAATCCTATTATTTATCCCTTTTCCCATTCATTACCCCCTTGGTCCAACAAGTAAGAATAAGGCGATTTTTAATGTTTGCAACTGTTAAAAAGCAATCAAAGTGAAGAGATAAAAAATAAATGCATGCACACTTTCCAAGGATTACAAATTATTTGGTTTTTGACTTTGTAAGTTATTCATGGTTCCCACAACTTAGTTGCGGATTTAGTTACTCATGTTCATTGTAGATGAAAGAATCATGTTATGAAATTGCATAATTAAACACTTACAATGAAGAATTGGAGAACAAGAAAATCTAAAATCTTCACGTAAATCACAATATTATAACCCAAAGATATGATCAAAAGTTGTCCATGTGAAATCTCCAAGAACACGCTTTAACAAAGTAATATTATCAAGTCTCAAGTTCTGTATGTATAAAAAGAACTAAAAATCTATTTATACTAAAATAAAACCAATTCCTAAACGGAATAGGAAAACTGGAATCGCGGATTTTCACGAATGGAGTTATGGGTCATAGATGCATTCACGTCCCATGTACTGACTTCATAGATTACATCCTCAAAATCTGCCTTGATTGTATGAATACTTCCTATGGACTGCCAATTGACTTACGACCCGTGAAAGCCTTCGTCTGGGTAACTTTTAGCAACTATGAATATTCTCTGGGCCTCAAACCACAAACTGATGTACGGACCATAGAATGACCTACAACCCATCTTGTTAACACATAATATAAACTTAAAAAAATTGGCCTTTCTCTGGATCAGGACTACAAAACCCATCTACGGGTCATGGAATAAACCACAGACCCTAGATAGTCTCATAGAACCTCAAAAAGCTACAATCTATTCAAATTAGCGCAATAACTCCCTGACTCTTATTATTCTACAAAATCACCATTAAAATACATCAAACCTACTAACATCACTTTGAGAACACACAAAATTTTAAGTCTAAAGCATCAAAAGAGTCATATTATGGTTGTATATCAAGGCCATGTACGAGGGCCATTCTACAACTCGTGTAAGTAATTATAGGTCATAGTATTGACCTCGTAGATTATAAAGGGGAACATGTTAATTTGGATAAATGTAGGGTTCCTTTACGAGGGGCATCTATGGGCCATAGAAGACAGGACAAACCTATAGAATTGATTCATGGTTTAAGATTCAGAAAAGGTAATTTTAGCTCAGGATCTACAAGAGATAACCACGATCCATAAAAGTATTCTACGGGTTATAAACATAGGTTTCATGGTTGAGGATCTACAATAGGGAAAACTGAACCTGACTTCTGCGAATGGATCTAGATCCGTAAATGAATCGATAGATAGTAGATGGGTCTTGTAGACCCTGTCCGATAGAATTTCACTAAGGGGTTTTTTTGTCATTTTCTCCTATACTATTATTATAAACTATGTCGTTTCAACCGTTTAACTATCTATAACTATCCCAACCCATTCCCTATTCACCTCATTCTTATTCCAACTCCCAAACACACAAATTCTCTCAGGCTCTCACCCCACAAGCTCCATTGAAGGGTTCCAAGCAAGGATTTAGTAACACCTCCCAAGTGCCTTAGAATACCCCCATAATAAATTCCTTGCATAATGTATCATTCGTATGTTTTTAGTAAATTCAAGGCCATATTCTTGACCGGGGAGAAATATTATGTGGGAAAATGGTCTCGTTCAATTTTTAGATCAACTATATTAAAAGATAATTTTCGCATATTTTTGCACTTCCTAGGAGCATTGTGTCGCGAATAGGGTTAATTTCAGTGTAAAAATATCATAGACTCATCCTACGGTCAAAATAGGAGAAAATTAAACTTCATGCATGCAACAACTTCAAGGTCATTTTTGGCATTCTCGATGAAATTATCATTTTGTCCTTCTCAAAAGTTGCCTTCGGTCATTTTTGATTGAGTTTAAAAGTCAAATTTCAAAAACCTTGTAAAGAAAGTTGGGATTTTTCTATAGAAAGAGTTTTCAAAGACTTAAAGTTTGAAATTTAGAGTTTTGTCCTCATCTTGAGTTTTGGGTGTCAAAATGCAATTCTATCAATTTCATCTGCTCTGAATACAAAATCTGGTCTAGGAGAATTGACAGGACTGAATTAAGAGTTAAAATAGAGATTTTGACCTAAAGTTGCATTTTTAGTTAAATTTGGATCATAGTTTGACTTTGGTCAACATTTGAATTCGAAAACTCAAATTGAAATTCCAATAGTTCCAGTGGTTCTGGGTGGTGAAACTAATGTTAGAATTATCTCGTTGAAGTTTTTGGAGTTTTTAAGGGCAGTTTGGGTGTCTTGAGTTTTATGTAATTTCTTTGAGTTCTATTGGTTTCCAGGCCACGCAGGCCTCAAACTCGAATTCCAATGATTTCGTTGTAACTGGAATGTCATTTTTGTTGGGTTTGCATATTTGGTTTATTTGTACTAGGCTTTAAATGAATCATAAGGGTCTACTTTTTGATTTTTGTGTTGTGTGCATTATTGATATCTAAAGTCCTCTACTTTGTGTTCGCGGCCTCCCACCGCGTTCGTGGAGCACCCTTGTTCTGAACTCCATGTTTGCAGATAAAGTTCCCACATTCATGGAGTGCTGGGTAAGTGTGGCCTTCATGTTTGCGGATAAAGTCCCTGTATTCGCGGAGTGTTAGCCAAGTTGGACCTCCGCATTCGCGAAGCATTAGCATGGCTGAAGTGGTGTTATGACTTAAAAATGTCTAGTATTCATCTATTTTCACCAGTTTTAATAATCTAAGCTTTGATTAGAGAGATGTTTCAAGGATTTTCAGGACAAGACTATTGGGTAACGTATTTATAACCTATGTTTTTAATTTTCATTGATTAAATTGTGATTTTAACATGGAAATTGAGAATTTTAATTGACGAAATTGGGAGTTTTCTTGAACATTGATTTTGATACAAGAATGGTGATTGTGAACTCGTTTTAATTCCTTTTTCAAAATAGTTTTTGCCATTAGATTTCTTATTACTCAGGGAACATTCTCATGTAAAAATTTCCAAATTTTGGGAACCTTTTTGGGTATGAGATTTTTGGACCATTTTTCTCTTTTCACCTGAATTGCTTGATTTTAGTGTCATTAGTTTTGTAATGTGACTGTGATATTATATTTGACTAGATTGTGGTGATTTAGATTACCGTGAAATGGAAAAGGGTATGGATTTACTTGATTGAGACTTCTATTAAGGCAAGTGGAATTCTAACCTTTTGTTAAGTATGATTGAACCTTGTATTTATCCTATGTGAGCGGTTCTACGTGAATCATGATATGAAATGGGATAGAATTATACTATTGTAGGCTTTAATCATGGGATTACGATTTGGGTATTGGTGAATATTATGAATCCTCGACTTGTGGAATATTTGTGGAACTGTAAATACTTTAGAACTTGTATATTTTCTGATAATGATATTGAAACTGTATTGATATTGAGGTTTGTGCGGATATTGAGATTACTATGATATTGAGATTGTATTGTAATTATTCAGTATTGGTTGATGAATGAATTATTTATGTGGATATTTTACATATTCTCATACTTATGAAACTAATTATTTGCATTATGATGACATGTATTGCTTGATATTTCATTGATGATGAAAAGTAAAAGGGAAATGACTCTGGCTAGAAAAAGAAAAGAGAGAAAAGAAATAAAAAACCAAAGAAAAATAGTTTCTGCTAGATATGAAGGTAAATGTCAAAGGGAAATGGTTTTGGTGGATATATGATCTCTGTGAGGCCCCATGGGTTCTAGTCTGAGATTATCAACGGATGTTATCATAGGACAAACATGCATCATGATTACTTGACATTGCATTGCATTGTTTACATTTCATTGCATTCACTTCATTTCATATCATTTCTTTCTTGAAGTTGTTATATGTAATACTTGTGAGGTTGTGAATGCTTTGGAACCTTGTACATAGCTAATATTAAACTATTGGAAGATTGTGATATTTGTTGATAACTTGTGCCTTGTACAATGTAGAGACTGTACTATGGGAATACTTCGTTAAGAAACTGAGGCTGCTTATGTTACAAAAGGACTATTATACTACCTAACATTGGGGTACTAGTCGAATATTTTGTGATACTAATCTATGATTTGTGTATGTATTTATGTATATTATATTATGCTAGGACTTTTCTAAGTGTAGGTGTGTAGTTCGGCGGTATGTGGTTAGGTGGATATGAGTACTTGTGCTCTTCATTGCTTTACTTTAGGTTTAGTTTTCATTTGCTGAGTACCGTGTTGTTTGATGCTCACCCCTTGTTACATTTTTGTAGGCTGTGAGCCCCGTCCCTTTTGTTAGAATTCCCATTCACAGGATCGAGCTTTTGAATCTCTTAAGAGGTAGTTGCTTGTCTCTGGGGCAGACAGTCAAGGATGCTTTACTATGTTATGTTCTATTTGAGGACTAGAGACTAAGACTTGTATTTTTGAGTGTTGTTATTTAGAGGCTTGTACATATGACACCAGTTTTGGGATTATTGTAGTTTTGACTCCTTATGTTTACTATTACTTTAGGCTGTTTTATCTTCCACTTTTGTTATTTTATTGGACTGTTCAGGTTTCAGTTGACTCGCCTTGGTGGGTTAGGTTAGTGCCACCACACTCAGATTTTGGGTTGTGATAATTTGGTATCAGAGCCTTAGGTTCATAGGTCTCACATGTGTATAAGCCCAGTCTAGTAGAGTTTTAAGGATCGGTGCGGAGACGTCCATTACTTATCCTTGAGAGGCTTTGAATATTGTTAGGAAATTTTCTTTTACTTATTTCTAATCAAGTCATGCGTGAATTCTTGTTTAAGAGCCGAGTGGTCATATGTTCTTTTGACAGATGCTGAGGACTAGATTTACAACAGCTATATGACGAGAGGAGGCAATCCCCCAGATTGCTATTGGGACCCCCAGATTCACAGTGTTCAATTTTTTACTCTCCACCTCCGTGGACCAGCTAAGGAGTGATAGAGGACTTATTCGGGGTCTTTTCTAGTTAGATATCCTTTGATGACTTAGGAGACATTCTTCTGTGCATTCAATGATGGATTTATTGGAGTGTTAGGGAGGAGAGTCATTTGAGGTTTGAAAGTTTGAGGTAGGGAACTATGACAATTTTCAAGTATGAGATCCATCTACCAGTTATCTCGGCATGCTACAATATCCTTCTTACCGAGGTGGAGAGAGTTTGCCAATTTATGAGGGGGCTTACTTATTCTATCAGATAGTTAGTGTTCTGGGTGTCTAGAGATTGAGCATCTTTTCAGTCAGTTGTTACTATCACCAAGGAGGTAAAACTCATGGAGAGAGAGAAGTTTGGGGACCCCAAAATAGTCCGTACATTTGAATAATTCTTGGGTGCCTCATCTGGAAGCAGAGGTATGACTAGGGGAGGTCGCTCATTCTAGGACCGCGGGGTTTATGCAACATTGCTGGCATTTGAGGGAGGGTAAGGTCTTTGTGATTCTTATAGTTCGGGCCATAGCTCCTCCAGTTCATAGTAGAGGCTTATGGGTTGGGGTGGTTACAATATTCCTTCTATTCCTTTATAGCAACCGTCCACCCCTAGATCATGTTATGTCTCTGAATCTCCAGATCATATAGTTGAACATTGTCCCATCTAGACTCATTCGGGGCCACACTACTCTTATTCTGTAGCTCCGATCAAGGATCTAGTAACATTAGCTCGAGGTATAACCCCACTGACTAGGGGTCGAGTTAGAAGTTATGCCGATAGAGGTGGACACTCCAAAGGTAGAGGAGCGAGTGATGCCTCCCCACATCCTAGTGGTAGAGAGGCATCTTCGACTAGTGGAGGATGGGGAGGTCAGTGTTATACCTTCCCAAGTAGACCCGATACTGAGGCCTCTCATGCTGTTATCACAGGTATTGCTCTGGTTTGCCATCGCCCTGTGATTAGTGTGTAACTTACACTCATTTCTTACTCTAGCCCTAGACATGTTGGGACTCCAGTTCTAGACATGTTGGGACTCCAACCATAGACACATCAGGACTCCAACCCATATCATAATCCCGGACTGGCCTTTAGTAGAGAGTATAGTCAGCCAGGGCCACGTGGTCTGACAAGGTCTTCAGTTGTAGTGTGGACTCTAGCCACGATTGCCTTTAATAGTGGTGTACAGTGTGGACTGCAGCCACGAATGTACCATAACTTCGCCTTTACAATGGTGTGTGATAGAGCCTCACCATGTCATGGGCTTTCTTGAGACTTTACTTTATCAGACCCAAGTCTATTATGTCATTCTACAAAGATCTACGCCTCTCAAGTTACACTGAGTGAGTACACAACATTTAACCGACTCTAAATAGCATAAGTCTAAGGCATCACTAGCCTAAATCTAGGCTAAGGCCCGAAAATCACCAAATAACTAAAATTATGACAAAATAATGATATATAATTCATAATCGGTTTAAGCGGGTTAGACTTGACAAATACAACCTTAGCAGACCAAGATACAACAATTACAACATCTAACAGGTTAACCACAACAATATAACGCTTAACAGGTGAATTTTAGCAATTATGACCCTTAAGAGATCAACCACAACAAATATGACCTCTAATCCAGCAAGTCAAACAATTATCCTGAACATCCAGAAAACACTTACATATTCTAACTCACTCTAATAAGAAAAGAAGACCTTGCCTACCTAGATGCTGATCACGCACGCTCCTGTTCAGTCTACAAGGGTTGTACTCCTGTTAGCGATCTCAAAATGTTGTTTAACTACCAAAATATGACTCAAGAAGTCAGTATGGTCATTTTGATATTAATATTTCAATAATATGGAAAGTAGGTCAATTCTGGGCCACATCGTGAAAAGCGGGCCCCGCATCCAAAATTCTAAAACAATTATGTAAAATGAACCTCATGACTATCCAAACTTATATTTCAAATTACAGCTCAAACAGATGGCCCAAACAATACTAAAAAATTAAATATGAAAATACATTTCTTTTCGTTAAAAGCTATATATGGCAGCTAGTTTGACCTCTGTTTCCTCTCAAACTGAGAAATTTTAGAAAAATCTATTAATACCAATGTGTAGGACTAAAACAAATCTTCAATTTAGTTTAAAATTTAATTAAACACTGATTCAAAATCACCAAGTTATCACATTTTAAATTTTCTGAAAAACTAACATAAACAACAACAAAAATAATATTTTTGCACCAAATGAAGCTCTTTCAATCAATTTCGGCATTACCACGATGTGCACCTCTAAAAACACACACAGAATAGACCCAAAATTCACCAAAATATGATTCAAAATGGATATGAAATCACATGTTAGAATTACCAAAAATCACAATATTATACAGAAGTAAAATGGCTTAATTGTACCTCAAATTGCATGGTGAAAGCAATTTTGGACACTCCCACGACGTTTCTCTTGGAAAAATACATAAGGTAATCTTTTGAATCACTTAAAATAGATAAAATATAAGAGAATTATCGCAATCCGAATTTATTGTGTTCGTTTGATGATTTTTTGGAAAATTTCCAAAATATATACTCTTTCTCTTTTTTTTTCTAATTTTTGCTGCCTACCATATGGCGACTTTCTAGTGAGCCACATCACCTGCCAACTCAACTTTTCAGCAACTGTTCAAACTTAATTTTGATATTATAGCTTTATTCAGAGTTAGAAAATATAAATCATATATGAAATCTAATTAAAAAAGGCATTTCAGACTCAATAGTGTAGTCAAAATTCCCATTAGAGGTCATTTTGACTCAATGTGGGTCTTACTTCTTAATATTGAAATCTATTGAGGGCATCAAAATGCACCTGGAACCTCAGAAATTGAATAAAAGGTTGTCCTACACGAAACTCAACATCTTAGAGTTAACCACTTTGTTTGAGTCAACATTCGAGCACATTTACCAAGGATGTTAATAAAAGCCAACTATTGACCTAATTTGGAGGCTAAATTTGCAAAACTCGGTATAAACTAAGACCAAACATGCTTCTAGCCTTATTTTTCCATTTCAGAGCTGATGGAAGAATTCCATTCTAAGGTCGTTTACTTTGACATTACTTCATTACTCATTTTCCAATTTTAAATCTACCTATATTTTGGAAAATTACTTAAACCTCAAATGAAAGACCAGGCGACCGAGTTATCAGCGCCAATAAGTCATAAATGACTTGGGTTCACTATAGAAATGCTCTAATTGAGGAAATGAACAAAAACATAAAAATGACCTAGAGGTTCATTACAACATTCACTACAAAAAAGAACTTTCATCCGCGAAAATAAAAGTAAAGGCATACCTGAGGACTCAAACAAACTGTAGAACTGCTCTGCATATCCTGCACTGTCTCCTAGGTGGCCTGCTCAATAAGCCGATGGCGCCACTGGTATGGATCTAGAGCAAAACTGTCTTACATCTCTATCTACTATAGCTATTAGCTCCTCAAAAAAGTCAGACAATCATCTAGCTCATCTGAGTCACAATGTAGCACATGTGACTCATATGGTATGTATATGCATAGCATCAACACATAAAAACTGGGTGAATAGCTGAGTAGGCGGGAGACAAGGCTAACTTGTATGAAACTAGATCAATTTGCCTTAGAATCTCAAATGGCCCAATGTATTGGGGACTAAGCTTACCTCCCTAGCAAATCTCATCACCCCCTTTAAGGGTGATACTCGCAAGAATACACTATCACCTACCTCAAAGCATAGGAAATTATGTTTGCGATTGACATAACTTTGATGTCCACCTTAGGCTCTCCTCAATCTATCCTGAATCACCTGAACACTGCATAGAGCCTCCTGAAGTAGATTGGTGCTATAGGGACTTGACTATGTAGACTTAAACCAACTACTGGAGTGTGGCATCATCTACCATACAAAACCTTGAATGAAGGCATCTGTATGTTGGAACGGTAGCTACTATTATATGCAAACTTTGCCCAAGATAAGAACTGGTCCCACTGACCACCAAACTCTAGCACATAGGCTCATAGTAATCCTCCAAAACCTAGATAGTACGCTCTGACTGACCATCGGTCTGTGGGTGAAATGCTGTGGTCAGGTCAACTCAAGTGCCCAACTTTCTTTGAAAGCTCTCCAGAAGTTGGAGGTAATCTTTGAACACCAATATGATATGATAGATAATTGTATCCCATGAATACATACTATCTCTTGTATGTATATACAGGCTAACCGCTCTGCACTATAAGAAGACAAAATGGAAGGAAATTAGATAACTTGGTCAATTGATCCATGATAACCCAAATACTATCAATACTACAAAAGTCTGTGGTGGTCATACCACAAAGTCCATAGTGATCCTCTCCAATTTCTACTCGAGAATGTGCAGACTTTGAAGCTCTCCATCGAATATTTGATGCTTAGGTTTCACTTTCTAATAGCTAAGACAATGGGACACATAATCAATAATATCTCTCCTTATACCATTCCTCCAGTAATGATGTCTCAAATCCTGATATATCTTTACTTCACTGGTCTTGGGTGGATATAATATCTGAAGTCATGAGCCTCGTGTAACACCAACTATATCAAACCTCTAACTATGGGAATGTATAACCTACCATCAAATATGTGGACTTCGTCTAAGTCTACTGTGGCCCGGTCATCAACACCCTGTAAAACTCGGTCTTTGAGAGTTACCAAGGACTCATCCTCATACTATTTAGGATGAATTTGATCTAATAGTGAAGACTGAATCCCAAGAAAGGCTAATATCCATCCGGAAGACAAAATATCTACTCTAACAATCCTATTAGCTAAGGATTGAATGTCCAAGCTAACAATTACTCCTCCATAGGCAAATAAGCCAAGCTACCCATGCTAACTGCCTTCTAGATCAAGACATTCATCACTATGTTTGCCTTTCCCAGATGGTATAGATAGAGAGATCATAATTAGCTAACAACTCAATCCACTACCTCTGCCTAGAATTCAAGTCACTGTCATAATATACTGCAGGCTACGATGGTCTGTATATATTTCACATTGCACTCATATAAATAGTGCCTTCACAACTTGAGCGCAAATATTACCGCCACCAACTCTAAGTCATAGTAGGGCAGTTACTCTCACGAACTCTCAACTGATGGGACATATAAGCAATAGCTCGACTGTCACAACCCAAACGTAAGTCCTAGTCACGGCATGATGAAGGCAACACTTGACAACATCTTATCCAAGACTCGTGCTCATATCATAAACATTCATAATGTAAAATAAGCATACAAAAGAGATTAGGCAAGTAGCAATGTACATAAGCAAGAGTATGAAAATACATCATCTCTATTTGTTCAATTCATGCCTCTAAATCATAGATCTTGACGGGGTCTAGAATATAGCTTACTAGATCACCCTCAAGATATACATCAAAGTTAAAATAAAAAGTCTCAACATAAAAGAAAAGAAAAGCATCATAAGGGATTGTTCCCAAAGCATTAGAACTCACCAACAAGTCTTCAATGTTAAGAATCTGAGTGCTAGCCTTAATATGAAATAATCTCTTCGTTGTTTATCCCTACATGGTTAGGTCATGTAGGCAAAGAAGTATGCACTAGCACATAAAATACATTAAGTATATAGTTATGCCATGAATCAAAGGATATTATATTAATCTCATATGTAGAATCATAATCAATAGGATAAGGACACAATATGTATGAACGTGTAATTTAAAAATCATGAGAAGAAGTATCATAAACCCATTCTTATCCTTAGAATATATATGTGAAAATAAGACTATAACCGATATTCATAAGACCATGAAGACTATTACATGATATCTCGATGTTCATTCTACCTCGAGTTAAGAGGAGTCTACTTTGCCAAGGTAAATCCAATCCTCACCCTAAAGGTTCTATCCTAGCATGGTGAGAACCATCATTTGATCCCACCCTTTAGGCTTTATCCTAGCATGGTGAGTGTCCATCATTAAGGTAATTGGATCCAATAGCACAACCTTAAGATATAAAGTATAAACATCATTCCTATGGTGGCACATAGTTATGGGACCATGGTATCTACCAAAGCCATCTCGTTGCTAAGTCATATGCCATGGAATACGTAAAATTTGCATATACATAGCTTTTAACATAGTTCATACTTCATTTAAAAAATATACTTTCATAGCTTGTAAATGCTCATCATAATCTTTCATAAAACTACATGCCATAAGAATAGTCCATCTATTTGCTTTCATCATAGTATGGGTAGACATTCCCACCTTAAAATCATCATAAACATTAGTATTTTCATCACCCTATTTATCATAGTATCATCATAGTTTTCATAACATCATTATTGTCATAGTATCATCATTATTATTTAAAACATGTTTTTTATAATTGAGATCATAGGCATAGAAATACATAGGTTTATCATAGGAGACTAGATCTTAGTGTGGGCTCATGGACCTTTGAGTTAAAATCATGCAATTAAGTAGAATTCATAGAGAAAACATGCAATTTAAACCAAATTAGAACATTGATAAAGGAACCCACATCAAATCATTAAGTCCTAATCATGCATACTTTGAAATCATATACTTTTGCTTGAAAATCATATACATCATGAAATTCATCATAATTCATGCATAATTAGTGATAATCATGATATAGGAAACATGTTCCATGCGTTAGGAATCATATCTCAAAAACCCATAAGAAATCATCATGAATTTTGATAAAAAGAAAGGTTTTGGATTAGGCTTCATAGATGAATTGGATTGGGCTTCATAGATGAAACTAATCCATGAATAAAGCTCCATATACCTCAAATAGAATCCATAGAATTTAGAAGAAAATATGGAAATTCTTAGTAAACCTTCAAGCTTTAACTTCAATGGAACCTTTAACTTAGAGAGAGAATTATTGAGAATCCTTGAGAGAAATTTGGGAATTAAAAGCTTTGAATGAGTTAGGGATAGGTCTTTATAGAGCTTAGGTTGGTTAGAATAGCCAAAACAACATAGTTTAGTGCTTTGATGGATTGGAAAAGTAAAAAACACCCTTCATTAAAAACTACCAAAGTCGTCCATAAAACCCCTTGTATGGGCCGTGGAATGACTTACAGGTCGGATCTTGGCTCGTAGGTCAAGGTGTAATAGAAGTTAGGTTACTAGAATTGCAGATTTTGATCCACGAACATGGAATACGGCTTGTAGATAAACTTACGAGCTATAGAACCCTTCGTAGAAAGGCCCTCAACCTATGAGACCTACTTACGGGCCATGGGAAAAGATGTGGGATCGTCTGATAATTCGTAAGTTGACTTCCAAAAATCCTTTAATTTTCTATTTTCAATAGGCACTTTCCACGATAACACCTGCGATCCATGGATTCCTTTACGAGCTATAAACTAGCTCGTAAGTTTTGTCCATCAGTAAATTTTCCGTGCTTCAATTTTCTATGCCTAAAAATATGAGGGGTGTTACATTATCTCCCCATTGGGATCATTCGTCCTCAAATGAGATAGAAATACGCTTGAATAGAGTAGAAACATAGTCATCATCATAACATAAATAAAAGAATGCAACTTAATCATCATTTTCATAAAATTATCAAACTTATGCATCAAATATCAATCAAAAATAGTTGTATGGTCATGCATGCATGCAACTTAACTAGGAATACACATTCATGAGAATTTTGAAGGAATGGATCATATAAATACTTTAGGCTTGAGTAGAAGGAAAGAGGTATAGGTGTCATTTCATCATATCAGCCTCAGCCTCCCAAGTAGCATTTTATACTTGTGAAATTCTCCTAATACTTTGACGGATATGACCTCTTTATTTCTCAATTTCTTCACTTATCAGTCCAAAATCTCAACCAGTACTTCTTCATAAGTCAAATCTTCCTCAATAGACACATATTTCAATGGAACAATAAAATTTGGGTCACCCAAACGTTTTCTTAGCATGGAAAAATGAAACACCGAATGAACCATAGCTAACTCCATAGGCAAATCTAATTCATAGGCTACCTTCCCAATTCTCTTTATTATCTCATAAGGTCCTATGTATCTATGACTCAATTTTCCATTCTTTCTAAAACACATCACTCCTGCCATTGAGGAAACCTTCAAATACACCCAATCTCCTTCACTAAACTCCAATTCTCTTCTCTTAAAATCGACATATGACTTTTGGGCAATCTTCAACATTTCCCTTATGACTTTTACCCTCTCCGTAGAATCAAGCACCAAATTTGGTCCAATTAAGGACATTTCTCGAACTTCAAACCATCCTACCGGTGATCTACACCATCTACCATGTAATGCTTCGAACAGGTCCATACCGATACTTGAATGAAAACTATTATTATAGAAAAATTCAATAAGAGGTAAGTGATCATCCCAACTTTCTTTGAAATCAAGTACACAAGCCCTCAACATATACTCTATTGTTTGTATTGTCCTTTTGGCTTGTCCATCCATTTAAGGATGAAATGTGGTACTTAACTTCACCTTTGTACCAAGGCCTTTTTGGAAAGACATCCAAAAATGATAAATAAATTGAGCATCTCTATATGATATGATGGATAATGGTACCCCATACAAGTTTAACAATTCTTGGATATAAGCCTTAAGCATAATCCTCAACATCATAAGAAGTCTTTACCGGCAAAAAATTGGCCTTTTCCGCCATTCTATCCACAACTACCCATGTTTAGTCAAATTGCTACCTTGTCCTTGGCAACCCTGTAATAAAATCCATATTCACTATCTCCCATTTCCAAGTTGGTATCTCAATGTCTTGGATCAAACCACCGGGTCTTTGACGATCTACCTTAACTTGTTGGAAATTTACATATTTCATCACACACCTTACTATGTCTTTCTTTATCATTCCACCAATACATGTCTCTCAAATCTCTATACATTTTTGTGGATCCCGGATGAATAGAATACTTGGAACTATGAGCTTCATCAAGTAATTTTTATCGTAGTCCATAAACATTAGGTACACACAATCGCCCTAGGTAACAAAATACTCTATCTCCCCCTTGTGAGAAGACTTCTACCTTTTTATCAACCACTAACTTCCTCAACTCCACTAAGGTAGGGTCCATGTCCTGCTTTTCCTTAATTTTTTCCATCAAAGATGAATCCACCTCTTTAGGTACTAACATACCACCATCACTTAGGCTATTCAACCTTACATCCAAATAGGCCAAACAGTGAAATTCCTTGACCATTTCCCTATTTCCACCTTTAACATGTGGCATGCTGCCCATAAACACTATACTCAATGCAGCGGCTACAACAAACCTTCTATAGTATACAGTGAAACCCAGAAAACTTATAATATTAGATGGGGACAATGGTCTAGGATAATTCTTTACAGCTTCTGTCTTCTTTTGATCAACCCTAATATCATTACTCGAAATAATATGACCAAGAAAAGCTACCTCTCTTAACCAAAATTCACACTTGCTAAATTTGGCAAAGAGTTGTATATCCTTCAATGTCTGCAACACAATCCGTAGATGGTCTTTATGCTCTTTCACATCCCATGAATACACCAATATATCATCTATGAACACCACCACAAATATATCCAAATACGATTTGAAGATCTTGTTCATCAAATCCATAAAAGCGGCAGGAGCATTTGTTAATCTAAATGATATAACTAAAACATCAAAATGGCCATACTGAGTTGTAAATGCTATCTTTGGAATATCATCCTCTTTCACCCTCATTTGGTGATATTTGGACCGAAGATCAATCTTAGAAAAGTAGCTCCCACCTTGTAATTGATCAAAGAGGTCATCGATCCTTGGAAGTGGATATTTGTTTTTGATGGTACTTTATTCAATTGCTGATAAACCACACATCTAAAGTGAACCATCTTTCTTCCTTACAAATAATACGAAGCACCCCATGGTGACACACTAGGCCTTATGAATCCCTTCTTGAGTAAATCTTTTAATTGTTTCTTTAATTCTTTCAATTCTACTAGGGCCATTCGATATGGAGGGATATAAATTGCTTGGGTGTCGGGCAAGAGATCAATACCAAAATCAATTTCTCTTATGGGAGGAATACCATGTAGATTATTAGGAAAGACATCGGGAAACTCATTTACGATAGGGACCGAATCAAGAGTAGAAACATGAGACTCAACATCCATGACTTATACGACATGATATTGATAACCTTTAGAGATCATTTTTGTAGCTTTCATATAAGAGACAAACCTCCCTTTGAACACAAAATTGGTCCCTTTCCACTCTAAGATGGGCTAATTTAGGACTTGGAATGTAACTTTACGGGTTCTACAATCAATAGAAGCATAGGATGCATGCAACCAATCCATACCAAGAATAATATTAAATTGGTCATATCAAGCTTAACTAGGTCACATGGAAAAACTTTGTGTAAGACTGACACGGGATACCTTTTATAGACTTTCTTTGCTAGGATTGACTCACCAATAGGAGTATAAACCAATAAAGGTTCAAATAAGACTTCTAGAGACACATCAAATTTGATGGAAACATAAGGAGTAACAAAATACATATTAGCACAAGGGTCAAGCAAAGCATATACATCATGATCAAAGACTTTCAACATATCGATAACCACATCAAGAGCCTCATAAACTTCTTGTCTATCATGAAATGCTTGGAATCGATTACCATGTGGACCACCACCTTGAGATTGGGAACCTTGTTGTATTTTCCCTTTTTGAGACACTTGACTATGAGGACTCCCTTACTTACCTTTATTAGCTATATTCAAACATTCGAAATCTTATGTCCTATTTTACCATAACTGAAACATGCATTGGTACCTTTCAAGCACTCACCAACATGGTTCCTCCCACACTTGGGGCATCTAGGAGGGATAGCACCAACTTTTGCAATATCATCTTGAACCTTGGGGTTGACCCCTTTTACTTTATCGAACCCTTGATGAGCACTCTTTGAAAACCCTTCAGTTTTTTGGAATCGGCCACCACCAAATTTACCATAAGAGAATCCACCATCATATCGAGCCCTCTTAGACTCCCTTGATCTCATCTTTTGGAGTTTCTCACTCTCCACTTGTTCTAAATATTTCATGAGTCTAGAGATATGAATCTCTTTAATGAGCATGGCAGTCTTACATTCCATCTTCACCAAATCAAACACACCCAAAGTGAACTTGTTCCTATGGGCCCTAGAGTCAATCACCAAAGAAGGAGTAAATTTGGATAACTTGGTAAAATTAAGGGCATACTCCCTCACACTCATCCCACCTTGCTTTAAGTTCATAAATTCCATCACTTTGGCCTCCCTTAACTCAAGAGGGAAGAAATGATCAAGAAAATCAACCTTAATAGACTTCCATTGAGTGAAATATGCTTGAGCAACTCCTTTAAGTTGGTAAGCCACCAATTTGGCTTTCTTTTTGGGAGACACCCCAATGATCTCGACCACCTTGTACACCTCATCAATGAAATCTTGGGGATCCTTATCCACCCTTGAATGATGAAACTTCGGCGGATTCATCCTAGCAAAGTCCCTTATCCTCGAAGTCGGAGTAGGAGTCTTTAGGAAAGGAACAACTTGAGCTAACATAGTGATCGCGACTCTGAACTCATCATTAGGCACTTGGTACGATTGAGGGACTTGAGGAGCTTGGTTCATATTAGCATCATTTCCCCTTGGTAATGGAGCACGTCATGGATCCATTTCTAAAAACACCAAGGGACAAGCATTAGGATACAAAAACTTTAAAGGCACGACATAGAGTTCAAAAGAAGCAAAGTTTTACTAACACTTCTCATAACCTCCTATTCATGGGTGTGATGCGCTTCACACCAATGAACAAGACTCTACTCGACGTGGCATGTTGGACTCCCTGGGATGCTTTCAAACCTTATGCTCTGATACCATTTTTGTCATGATCCAGACCTAGGGAATAACCGTGACATGGTGAATACAACACCCAAAGGCATCTCATCCAAGTCTCATTTTCATATCATAAGCATTCATAAAGTAAAATAAGCATACATAAGAGATTAGGCAAGCCGAAATGTACATACGCAAGAGTATGAAAATACATCATATCCATTTGTCCAATTCATGCCTCTACATCATAGATCTTAATAGGGTATAGCACATAGCTTACTAGCTCACCCTCAACATATACATCAAAGGTAAAAGATAAAGTCTAAACATAAAATAAATGGAAAGCATCATAAGGGCTTATTCTCGAAGCATGGGAACTCACCAACATGTCTCCAAGCTTAGGAATCTGAGTGCTAGCCTCAATATGGAATAATCTCCTCGTCATCCGTCCCTACATGGTTCGGTCATGTAGGCAAAGAAGTATGTGTTAACACATAAAATGCACTAAGTATGTAGGTATGCCATGAATCAAAAACATCATATTAATCTCAGTATGCATATTCATAAACAATAGAATAAGGAGACAATATGTATGAATATGTAATTTAAAAATATTGAGAAGAATCATCATAAACACATTCTTATCATTAGAATACATATATGGGAGTAAGACTATAACTGACATTTATAAGACCATGTGGACTATTACATGGAATCCCGATGTTCACTCTACATCGAGCTCAGAGAAGTCTACTTTGCCAAGGTAAACCCGATCCTCACCCTATTGGCTCTATCCTAGCACGGTGAGAACCATCATTTAACCCCACTCTTTATACTATATCCTAGCACGGTGAGTGTTCATCATTAAGCTAATTGGATACAATAGCACACCCTTAAGGCATAAAATATAAACATCATTCCTGTGGTGGAACATAGTTATGGGAACATGACATCTACCAAAGCCCTCTCGGAGCTAAGTCATATCCCACGGAATATTTAAAACATACATATACAAATCCTTCAACATAGTTCACACTTTATTAAAAATCATACTTTCATAGCTTGAAAATAATCATCGTATTCTTTCATAAAATAGCATGTCATAAGAATAGTCTATCTACTTACTTTTATCATAGTGTGGGTAGACATTACCACCTTAAAATCATTATAAATATTAGGATTTTCATCACTCTCTTTATCATTGCATCATCATAGCTTTCATAACATCACCATTGTCATAATATTATCACCATCATTTAAAATGTGCTTTTCATAATTGAGATCATAGGCATAGAAATATGTAGCTTTGTCATAGGAGACTAGGTCTAAGTGTGGGTTCATAGAACTTTGAGTTAAAATCATGAAATTAAGTAGGATGCGTAGATAAAATATACAATTTAAACTAAATTAGAATATTGATAAAGGAACCCATATCAAATCATTAAGCCCAAATCATGCATACTTTGATATCACATACTTTTGCTTGAAAATCTTATACTTCATGAAATTTATCATAATTCATACATAATTAGTCATAATCATTATATAGGATATGTAATACATGCATTAGGAATCATATCTCAAAAGTCCATAAGAAATCATCATGAATTTTGATAAAAATGAAGGTTTCAGATTGGGTTTCATGGATGAAAGTAATCCATAAATGAAGCCCTACATACCTAAAGTAAAATCCTTAGAATTTGAGAAAAAAATATGAAAATCCTTAGTAAACCTTCAAGCTTTAACTTCAATGGAACCCTTGCCTTAGAGAGAGAATTATTGAGAACCCTTGAGAGAAATTTTGTAATTAAAAGCTTTGAATGAGTTAGGAATAAGAGGTTAGGTAAGTTAGAGTAGCCAAAACGACGTAGTTAGGACTTAGATGGATTGGAAAAGTCAAAAACACCCTTCATTAAAAACTGCCAAAGTCATCCACGAAACCCCTTCTACGAGTTGTGGAATGACTTACGGATTATATATTACCTTGTAGGTTAGGTGTCATAGAAGTTCGGCTACTCGAATTGTAGCTTCTGATCCATGAACTTTCAGTATGACTCTTAGATAAACTTACGGGCTGTATAACCCTTCGTAGGAAGACCCTAGACTTAGACAAATTTTGGTTCCTCAGGGACTCCACCTACGAGACTTACTTATGGGCCATAGGCAAACATACGGACAATATACTGTAAAACCTCACCCTCAACAAGAAGGGTCAAAATAGGAGCGGTATTTAACTCTTTGAGCCTTAATAAAGTAGACTCATATTCCTCAGACCAGATAAAAGAAATACCTTGGCGAGTCAGATGAGTCAATAGTGAAAAACCTCTTGAAGAACCACCAGTAATACCAAACTAGTTCGATAAAACTCGTAACCTCAGTAATAGATGTGGGCCTAGACAAACTACAAGTAGCCTTGATCTAGGCTGGATCTACCATAATGCCATCTTTGGATACTACGTGCCCTAGAAATGCCACAGACTCTAACTAGAACTCACAATAACAAAACTTAGCATACATTCGATGGTCTGTTAATCTTTGAAGTACTATCCTGAGGTGCTGGACATGTTTCTCTCAGCTCTGAGAATATACCAGGATATAATTGATAAAGACTAAAATGAAAGAATCCAAGTAAAACCTGAATACATGAGTCATCAATTCCATAAAAGCAATAGGGGCATTAGTAAGCCCAAAATACATAACCAGAAAGTCATAACGACCATAACGGGTTTTGAAGGTTGTCTTAAGAATATCTAGAGCTCTAACCCTCAAATGATGATAACTAGACCTCAAATCTATCTTAGTTAACATAATAACTCCCTGTAGCTGATCAAATAAGTTATCAATATGAGGTAGGGGATAATGGTTCTTCACCGGTACCTTATTCAACTACCTATAATCGATACACATCCGAAGAGTCTCTCTCTTTTTCTTTATGAATAAGATAGGGGCACCCCAAGGAGAAATACTCGACCATATAAAACCCTCATCCAAATGACCCAAATCTGAACACTAAGATTTTTAAGCTCAGTAGGGGCCATATGATAGGGAGGAATAGAAATGGGCTTAGTGCCGTCTCAACCTCTATAGCAAACTCAACATCTCTCTCTGGAGGTAACCTAGGCAAATTAGTAGGAAATATATTTGGAAACATACAAACTACATGAATTGAACTAATAGGAGGAGTCTAAGCTGCCATATCACGGACAAAGGCTAAATATGCTAAGCAGCCAGTAGACACCAATCTCCATGCCCGAACATAGGAAATAATACCAATTGATGTATGGCCAATAGATCCCTTCCACACCACTGGAGGTATACCTGGTATAGCCAAGGCAACAGTCTTGGTATAACAATCTAACACAATATAATGAGGAGCTAACCAATCCATACCTAGAATAATATTAAAATCAAGCATATCTAAAAATATCAAGTTTTCTCAGGTTGTAGGTTCCTGAAGAGTAACCACACATGATCTGCATAACTGATCCGCTAGTAAAGAATCTCCTAAAGGAGTCAAAACATGAAGAGGCATGGAAGAGGCTCGGGACTAACTTGTAATGACCACAAAGGTCATTTTTGAAAATTTTAACTTAATTACCATTTTTTACTTCCCAAAATTCTCCTTGGGTGATATTTGGTTGAGTCTAAAGTTGGATTTTTAAAATCTTGTAAAACGTTAGAGTTTTGCAAAACAAAGAGTTTTCAAAGGCTTATCGTTGGAAATTTTGAGTTTGGAGGTCATTTTGAGTTTCAAGTGTCAGAATTTAATTCCATTATTTCCATCAGTTTTAGAATGCCAAATCTTATCTAGGAGAAGTTTCAAAACTGAATTTGGAGTTAAAGCAGAAATTTTAGGCCCAAAGATGCAATTCTAGTACATTTTGGATCCTAGGTTTGACTTAGGTTAACATCTGGAGTTCGGGAGCTTGTATCAAAATTCCGCCAGTTCTAGTGGTTCTGAGTGATGAAACTAATGGTAGAAATGCCTTCATTATAATTTTTATAGCTTCCAAGAATATTGAGTTTTTGATTCTGAAACTAGTTTATTTGAGGTTCATTGGTAATTCTATCGTAAAGACCCCAAAATCAATTTTTGATCATTTTGTTGAGTTCGATCGCTGTTTATAGTATAAATACCTATTTGGTTTGTGAAATTCCAATTTTGGATGAGTTTTGAGTGCCCATTCCGAGTTTTGGTTCTAGCTGTGCATTATTGGTGCAAGTTTCTGGTGCAACCCCGATTTCCTCTCTGCATATGTGCCCAGGTGTCCGCATTTGCATAGGTGCACTTGGTCCTTGCTCTCTGTGTTCGTGCCCAGGGGTCCGCATTCACAGAGGTGCACCTGGTCCATCCTCTTCATTTTCGCGACTGGGGGTCTGCGTTCGTGGATGTGCAACTGGTCCTTCCCCGCGTAAGTGGTCCAGCTCGCGTATTTACGTAGGTGAACCTGGTTCCCCCCCACATTCCTTGGATCTTAACAGCGTTCGTGGAGTGTACCAAGTCTATGAGCAGTGATCTTTATTAAAATATATTTCTAAACTCATTTCCACCATTTTCAACTCTTCAAGCTTCGTTTTCAAGAGAGATTTTGTGGATTTTCAAGGAAAAGTAATTGGGTAACTATTTTCTATCATAATATATTGTTTTAAATTGATTAATTCATGATTTTAACTATTAATTTTGGGTTTTTTATGGTTCAAATTGGGGATTTTTGGATAGGAATTTTCTAAACATTAATCATTGATTTCTTACTTATCTTAACTCCATTTTCGAAATCATTTTCACCATTGAGTTCTTTATTACGTGAAAAATATTTTCATGTATTAATTTTCAGATTACGACAATGGTTTTTGGCATGGGACTTTTGACCATTTTACCCTTCTTCTCTAAATTAAGTGATTTTAGTCTCATTAGATTCGTTATGTGATTGTGATGTCATATTTGGATAGATTTTGGTTAGTTGGAGTACCAGAGAAGGGGGAAAGACGTAATTTTGACTTGATTAGAGACTTTATTTGAGGCAAGTGGACTTCTAACCTTTCGTTAAGTATGAATGAACCTTGTATGCTCCTATGTGTATTGAAATGAGTATTTGGTGGTAGAATTGTATCATTTTAGGTTTGATCATGATTTCTTTTGTATGGGATACTTGTTCATATGGAACTATATTGAGTTATAAGTTATTGTGAATTTGTAATATATGTGATCTTTTGAATCCTTTGATATTGGTGATATTAAAGCATGGATCTATGTATCACTTGATGTGTATGAGAAATAGTAATGAGGCTGACTCTATATTATGGAAACTAGTGCACTTGTAAGGACTCAACATTGATATATTGAAATATATGATTTATATGGTTATCTTGTATCATTTGATTTTCACGGATGTACGCATTGTTTGCTTGATGATCCATTGAAAAGTTGAAGGGAAATGCTTCCGGCTAGTGAAAAAACAAAGAAATGAAAGTCCAAAGGGAAATGGTTCTGGCTAGTATTGAAAAATTATTTGTTGAAGGGAAATGGTTCCGATGGATACATGGTCCATGTGCGACCCCCATGGATTTTGACTAAGGCAGATAACCATATCTGATCAACGGATATGTATCGTGGACATACATGCATCACTATATTTGATATTGCATTGAAAAATACATATCTCATGGCATTCACTTCATCTCATATCATATTTGGTTGATACTGTTATATGTTATATATTTATCTTATCCCTGGTTGTGAGTACGTGTTGGACCTACTTGTATACTTACATATTATTGAGATATCATGCCAGATGGTGAGTATACCTATACTATTATGATCTGTATATTATATTGTGCTGGGACTTTTCTGAGTGCAGGTTTGTAGTTTGGCAGACTGTGGTTGAGATTTAAGGAGTTACTTGTGTTCTTCATTACTTTACTTTAGGTTAGTTTCATTTTACTGAGTACCCTGCTGTTTGATGCTCACCCTTTGCTATATTTGTTTAGGTTGTGAGCCCGGTCTATCCTGTTAGACTTCTCTTATAGATTGAGCATCTGGATCACTTGAGAGGTAGTTTCTTATGTTTTCAGCAGGCGTTTGAGGATCCCACTCTATGTTTTTGGTTCTATTTGAGGACTAGACATTATGACTTATATTTCATTTGAGTATCCTATATTTAGTGGCTTGTACATGTGACACCAATTCTTGGGATGGTTGTAGTGTTTTCTTCTGCATTTATATTTCTTTAAGACTATTTATCTTCAAATTTATTTATATTGGTAAAGTTGTTGAGTTTGGGTTGACTTACCTTGGTGGGTTAGGTGAGTGCCATCACTCCTAATTTTTGGGTTATAACACTTTCGTATCATAGCCCTAGGTTCATAGGTCTTACATGTGTACAAGCCCAGTGGAGTAGAGTCTTAAGGATCGGTGCAGAGATGTCCATTGCTTATCCTTAAGAGGATATGAAGACTATTAGTAAATTCTTTTTTGCTTTATTCTGATTTATTTGTACATGATTTTTTTTAAGTATTGAGTGTTTGCCTGTCCTTTGACAGATGGAAAGGACAAGAGCTACTGTTGCTTCAGGATGAGGGGTGGCCGCCCCTAATACTACTATTGAGACCCCAACTAGGGAAATGGATCGTGCTTGATGGTGAGCTAGAGGCCGGGGCCAAGGAGCCATATTGGAGAGAGATTATGATCGGGGTATCTCCCCCGAGCCAGCTTTGGAGCCAAGATAGGAGAAGGTACCATATGATTTTGCTGCAATACCACTACTTTAGGATACACTACGTAAAGTTTTGGGTGTGTTGGAGACTTTGGGGTAGACTGGTAGCCCAACTGACACTCTTGGTACCTCACTGAATCGAGTTAGGTTTCAACCTCATGATCAACAACAGGCCCCCGAGGCCCAAGTTCAGGTGGAGCAACCACTAGTAGCTCTGATTATTGAGATTCCACCAGTTGCTGCCTTTAATGATGATGAGCAATGTAGATACGAGAAGTTCAGAAAGATGGAGCCACCTCAGTTCCAGAGTGGCAAGACAAAGGATGCTCATTATTTTCTAACTACTTGTAGAGAGTTTCTTGGTACCGTGGTTCTAGCGGATACGAATGGTGTGAGATATGTTACCCTCCATCTTTGTGGACCAACCAGGGAGTGGTGGAGGACTTATTCAGGATCCTTTCTAGCTAGGTCTCCTCGTATGACTTGGGAGATATTCTCTGATGCTTTTTATGACCAGTTTATCCCTTGGAGTGTCCGAGAGGAGTGCTGGTTGAGATTTGAGAGCTTGAGCTAGAGCACCATGACATTTTTCAGAGTATGAGGTTTGCTTTTACTAGTTGGCCCATCATGCTACGGTTATACTTCCGACCGAGGGAGAAAAGGTCCATCGAATTGTGAGAGGTTGGTTTATTCGATCAGACAGTCTATATTCTGGGTAGCTGGAGATGGATCTTCCTTCCGGCCAGTGGTTAGTGCTGCTAAGAAGGTAGAGTTGATGCAGAGAGAGGGGTTTGGTGACCCGAAAAGGGTCCATACTTGAAGACATTACTCAGGTGCCTCACCGAAGGGCAGAGGTATGGTCAGAAGAGGTAGTTCATTTTAGCATTGCAGGGTTCATGCAACTTTGCCAACTACAAAGGAGGGATGAGGTCTTTCTGATTCTTATAGTTTAGGACAGAGTTCATCTGGTTCTCAGCAGAGGCCTAAGGGCCAAGAAAGTTACAACGTTCCTCTAGCTCCTTCACAGTAGTTGTCCACCTCCAAATCATGCTATGGGTGTGGATCTCCAGATCATCTGATTCAACACTGCCTCAGGCAGAATCATTCTGGGCCCCACATATCATATTCTTCAATATTGGTTAGAGATCTGACACCATTAACCAGAGGTTCATCCCCATAGGCTAGGGGCCATGGTAGTGGTCAGATGGGTAGAGGTGGATGTACTAGTGGTAGGGGAGCAGGTGATTTTTCCAATCTATCAGGTGGTAGAGGGTCAGTTTCTTTGAGTGAAGGTCAAGGCGATCATTATTATGATTTTCCAGGCAGGCCCGAGGTTATGGCCTCTGATGCTATGATTAGAGGTATTGTTTCGATTCGCCATCATCCTGCATCTATATTATTTGATCCTGGCTCTACTTATTCTTATGTATCTGCTTATTTCTCCTTGGGGTTTGAGTTGCTTCATGATAAGATATTTGTGCCTATTCATGTTTCGACCCTACTAGGGGAGCCCTTAGTAGTGGATCGGGTGTACCGATCTTGTCATGTTACTTTTGTGGGCTATGAGACTTGAGTAGATATGATTATATTGGATATGGTGGATTTCGATGTTATTCTAGGTATATATTGGATATCTTCTTATCATGTGATTCCTGATTGTTATGCCAAGACTGTTACCTTAGCCATGCTAGGTAGATCGAGGATTGAGTGGAGTGGTTCGAGGGGTTCCTATCCTAGTAAAGTAATATCTTATATAAGGGCCCAAAAGTTTATTGATCATGGGTGTTTGGCTTACTTAGTTTTTATTTGTGATACTGTTGTTGAGTCATCATCTATGTAGCCTATTCTAGTGGTTTGTGAGTTTCTAGATATGCTTCCTACTGATTTGCCTAAAATCCCTCTTGATCGGGACATTGACTTCGCTATTGACCTTAAGCCGGGCAGCAAACCCATTTATATCGCTCCCTATCGAATAACTCCAGGTGAGTTAAAAGAGATGAAGGAGAAACTTTAGAATCTGTTAAGTAAGGACTTTATTCACCCTAGTGTTTCACCTTTCTGTGCCCTAGTTCTGTTTGTTAAGAAGAAGGATGGGTCTATGAGGATGTGCATTGATTATAGTTGAACAAAGTGGCTATCAAAAATAAGTACTCCCTTCCTCGCATTGATAATCTAGTTGACCAGCTTCAGGGATCTGCATTGTTTTCTAAGATTGACTTAAGGTCTGGGTATCATCAGCTCTATATTTGGCCATTAGATATTCCCAAGACATCTTTTTAGACCAGGTATGACCACTATGTGTTTCTTGTTATGTCCTTTGGTTTGACTAACGCCCCAATAATATTTATGGAATTAATGAATGAGGTGTTCCGACTGTATCTAGATTCATTTGTAATTATGTTCATCAATGATATTTTAGTCTACTCTAAGACCTAGAAGGACCACGTGAGACATTTGAGGATTGTTCTAAAGAGGCTCAAGGAATACAAGATGCATGCCACAAGTGCGAGTTCTGGTTTAGTTCGGTAGCATTCTTGGGACATGTAGTGTCCAAGGAGGATATTCGAGTTGATCTAGTGAAGATTGAGGCCATTTGGGGTTGGACTAGGCCTACCTCAACTATAGAGATTCATAATATTTTAGGCTTGGCTGGTTATTATCACTGTTTTGTTTAGGGTTTCTCCACTATTGTAGCTCTACTGACTAGATTTACTCAGAATAATATGTTATTCCATTGGTCCAATGAGTTTGAGGAGAGCTTCTAAAACCTCAAGTTATTGTTGACTTCAACTCCTATTCTGTCAATGTCAAAGGAGGGTGTCGATTTCACAGTCTATTGTGATACTTCAGGAGTAGGGCTAGGTGGTGTGTTGATACAAAAAGGGAAGGTTACTACTTATGCTTATAGACAGTTAAAGGTCTATGAGAAGAATTACCCCACCCCTAATTTATAGTTAGATGCAGTTGTTTTTGCGTTAAAGTTATGCCATCATTACCTTTATGGAGTCCATTGTGAGATCTTTATTGACCATCACAGTCTTCAATATACTTTTAGTCAACAGGATCTAAATCTGAGGCAAAGGAGGTGGGTTGAGCTCCTATAAAATTATGACTTGACTATTCTCTATCATTCTGGAAGGTCAATGTGATGGCTAATGCATTAGTAGGAAGGATTCTAGTATGGGGATCTTAGCAGCTGTCCAAGTTGAGGAGTGACCTTTGGCTAGAGATATTCATAGGTTAGCTAATGGGTTAGTGAGGTTACATATTTTAAAGTAGGGTGGAGTGATTGCTTCAATTGAGGCCCACTCATCTTTGATGGATCAGAGTCGTGAGAGGTAGTTTGATGATGAAAAGTTGTGTATTATTCGGAATAAAGTGACCAAAGGTAAAGCTAGGGAAGCAATGCATGATTTTGATGGTGTTTTGAGGTTTGGGAGTCGTATATATGTGCCTAAAGTTGGAGATTTGATCAGATTGATACTAAAGGAGGCACATTGTGCTAGATACTCTATTCACCCAGGGGCAACAAAGATGTACCATGACTTAGGACAATATTATTGGTGTCTTGGTAAGAAGAGGGAGATAGCTGAGTTCGTTGCCAGGTGCTTGACATGTCAACAAGTCAAGTGTGACTACTTGAGGCAAGGTGGAGAGCTTTAGAAGAAGCCCATCCCTGAGTGGAAGTGGGAACACATCGCTATGGACTTCATTGTTTGCTTACCTTCTATTGTCGAGGGTTTTGACTCTATTTGGGTAGTGGTGGATCAATTGACCAAGTTTGTGCACTTCATTCTAGTCAAAGTGAGGTACACCTCTGAGAGACTAGACAAGCTTTATATCAGCTAGATAGTGAGACTTCACGAGGTCCCGGTGTTTATCATATCAGATCTTAGCTTGTTGTTTACTTCACACTTTTGGAGGGCCTTACATCATGGTTTGGGCACCCATTTGGATTTGAGTACAACTTTTCACCCCTAGACTGATGGCTAGTTCGAGAGGACCATTCAGGTACTAGAGGATATGCTTCGAGCCTGTGTTATTGATTTTGGAGCTAGGTTGGATCAATATTTGGCCTTAGCAGAGTTTGCTTACAATAATAGTTACCATTCAAGTATTCAGATAGCTCTATTTGAGGCCTTGTATGGTCGGAGGTGTAGATCACCCATTGGATGGTTCAACACAATAGCAGTGGTCAGCATGGGTGTTGATAGGTTGAGAGATGATCTTGAGCGAGTATAATTGATTCAGAGTAGATTGGTGACAACCTAGAGTCACCAAAAGAGCTATGCTGATAGGCGGGTTTGACCCTTGGAGTTTGCGGTTGGTGATATTGTTTGGTTGAAAGTCTCATCATTGAAGGGTGTTATGAGATTCGGGAAGAAAGGCAAGCTAAGTCCGAGGTTTATTGGTCCTTTTGAGATTCTTGATAGAGTAGGAGAGGTGGCTTATAGGCTTTCTTTTCCACCTAACTTGACTTCAGTCCATCCTGTTTTCCATATTTCGATGTTGTGGCATTACATCCTGGATGAGTCCCATGTGATTTCTATGGATTTAGTTGAGTTGAGCACTAATTTAACTTATGAGTAGCAACCAGTAGCCATTTTGGATAGGTAGGTGAGAAAGTTAAGGACTAAGGAGATCGCCTTAGTGAAGGTCAAGTGAAGCCATAGGCTTGCGAGTGATGCTACATAGGAGACAAAGTCTGATATGCGTGCCCAGTATCCTCAGTTGTTTGAGCCTTTAGGTATGTTTATTATCTCATGTTCGAGGACAAACATTTTTGTAATAGTGGATGATGTAATGATCACGAAGGTCATTTTTGACATTTTCAACTTAATTACCATTTTTCCCTTCTCGAAAGTTATCTTGGGTCACGTTTGGTCGAGTCTAAAAGTTATATTTTGAAAATCTTATAAAAAGTTAGAGTTTTGCAAAAGAAAGAGTTTTTAAAGGCTTAGAATTGAAATTTTTTAGTTTGGATGTCATTTTGAGTTTCGAGTGACAGAATTCAATTCCGTTGATTCCATCAGTTCCAAAATGCCAAATTTGGTCTAAGAGAACTTGCAGAACTGAATTTGGAGTTAAAATGGAGATTTTAGGTCCAAAGTTGCAATTCTAGTTCATTTTGGATCATAGGTTTGTCTTTGGTCAACATCCGGAGTTCGGGAGCTAATATCGAAATTGCATCAGTTCCACTAGTTTCGGGTGATAAAACTAACGCTAGAAATACCTTCATTGTAATTTTTAGAGCTTTCGAGAATATTTTGAGTTTTTGAGTCCAAAACTAGTTTATTTGAGTTGCATTGGTAACTGTGTCGTAGAGACCCCAAAATTGAATTATGATTATTCTGTTGAGTATGAATCATTGTTTCTGGTACGTATACCTTTTTGGTTTGTGAAATTATGATTTTGGATGAGTTCCAAGTGCCCATTCCGAGTTTTAGTTCTTGCATGCATTGCTGGTACAACCCCCACTTCCTCATCACGTTCGCTACCAGGGGTCCGCATTTGCAGAGGTGCACCTGGTCCTTTTTCTCCGCGTTAGCGGAGGTGGACCTAGTCCTTCCTCTTCACATTCACGCCAGGTGTCGGCATTCGCAGTGGTGCACCTGGTCCTTCACCGTGTATGCGGTCCAGGTCTTTGTGTTCACCAAGGTGAACCTGGTTCTTCTCTGCGTTCATGGGATCCCACCTGCGTTCGCGGAGTGTACTCGATCCCTAAACAATGAACTTCATTAAAATATGTTTTGAAACCCATTACCACCATTTTCAACACTTCAAGCTTTATTTTCAAGAGAAATTTCATGAGTTTTCAAGGAAAAGTGATTGGGTAACTATTTTCTAATCTATTTCATTGATTTACATTGATTAATTCATGATTTTAGCTTCTAATTTTTTGGATTTTTATGGTTCAAAGTGGGGATTTTCTGGTAGGGATTTCCTAAACATTAATCATTGATTTCTTGCTCATCTTAAATCCATTTTAGAAATCCTTTTCACCGTTGAGTTCCTTATTATTTGGAGAACATTTTCATATATTAATTTTCAGATTCCGACAATATTTTTTTGGCATGGGATTTTTGACCATTATACCCTTCTTCTCCAAATTAAGTGATTTTAGTGTCATTAGATTCGTTATATGATTGTGATGTCATATTTGAATAGATTTTAGTGTGTTGGAGTACTGAAGAAGGGGGAACACAATGATTTTGACTTGATTAGAGACTTTATTTGAGGCAAATGGACTTCTAACCTTTTGTTAAGTATGAATGAACCTTGTATGCTCCTATGTGTATCGAAATAAGTATTTCGGGGGAGAATACTATCATTTTAGGTTTGATCATGATTTGTTTTATATGGGATACTTGTGCATATGGCACTATATTGTGTTATAAGTTATTGTGAATTCATAATCTATGTGGTCTTGTGAATCATTCGATATTAGTGATACTGAAGCATGGATCTGTGTATCTCTTGATGTGTATGAGAAATTGTAATGAGGCTGAGTCTATATTGTGGAAACTAGTGCACTTGTGAGGTCTCATGTCACGACCCGGATAGGGGGCCTAGATGTGACATGGCGAAGAAGAATCCAAAAGTCCTCGATCAAGCCATCATAGCATTATTACACTCATCATCGGTCTGGAAGCGCGGAAAATAAACACATAACATATAAATTCTGGGGAATTGGGGACTTGGGATTCAAACTATGGGGACATTTTTGGGAATGGAATAAACATGAGTTCACGTAACACATATCAAAAATCTCTAAGGGAACGAAAAGTGGGGATTCAACTATAGGGGCACACCGGGGTTATGGGACTTACCACATAAGCACATCATCATCAAAATCCCAAACATTCATATCATAAGCATAATAAATGACAATACTCATAGTTAAGTCTAATAAGGAAAGCTTTCATAAACATATCATTCAACATTTAAGTTGGAGTACAAGAGTTTAGAGTTTGTCATAAGCCTCTACATAGATGAGATG
>JBCEWC010002264.1:0-35443 GCA_038996855.1 Solanum aculeatissimum
AATTAAATATATAATAAATATTTCTAAAATTCGCTGGCCACGGGTTGGCCTTTGAGGCTCACGGGTTGAGCCCATGAGGCCAGCGGGCCAAATTAGGACGGACTAAAAAGCCTCGTTCATAAATGGGCTAAAAAAATTTAGCCCAATCCCATTTAGTTCAAGGGTTAGGTTGAGCCGACCTCACGGACCAAGCCCATTTTGACAGCCCTAATTAGGGGTTCATACAAACCCCTTAACTTTTTTCATATTAAAAAATTTGTTAATTATATAAAAGTATTTAACTACAAACTTAGTAACAAAAAACAAGTAATATATAGGCGATATCATCCAAACACTTAGTCTTCGTTCCTTTCTATCTAAGATCATGTCCTCGGTGATACAAAGTTACATCATATTCTGTCTAATCACCTTCTTCCAATACTTTTTTAGTCTATCTCTACCCCTCCACGTAACCGTCCGCCGGAGTATACATAAACTTAATTATATTCTACATGAATATGAATATATGCCTTATTACATATGACGTGTTGATACTTATTTACATAAAACCAATAACATCAGCATCAATATTAATTTAAATTAAATTAAAGTCATAGGAGAATCTAGGGTTTCATCATCATATTCCATTAATATCCAAGAAGAAAAAAAATTGTTTCATAAAGAGGGAAAAATAAAAAGAATAATATCCCTATCAAACGTGGAACCAAATATCCTTTTGTCCTCACGAATAACACTAATATTATGTGAATCCGATGCAATTCCCATATATCTTCCACTTTTTTCATAAATACGTGTCAGATGTGTGAGCTTGTTCACATTGTCGATTTCAAGTTTGAATAAAAAAGAAAGATCATTGAGGATCAATCCAAAATAACTTTTCTATCCTACATATAGAGGTAAAATCGCATACATATTAATCTTTCACACATCCCACTGATGGAATTACAATGAGTTTATTGTTAATGTTGATATTCATTATTCTTATAATATATTGGATTTAATATGACTAAGTAAATTTATGTATGGATAATCATATAAATTTACTATAAATAAGTAATTTCATGAGGCGAGAACGCATGTTAATCAATCAGATATACTAAACAATTGATACATGAAATTAATCATCCCTAACAAAGAACAAGCCAAAAAAATGAAAAATGAAAAAATTACCTTAAAAATACTCTAGCTTGAAATTGATTTCATAGCCAACCTCACAAAATTGTTTGTAAATCATCACAATACTAAAAAGTAGACTTTATAAATTGAGTTACCAAATATATATTGGGAAAAAAAAAAGAATTCTAATTCTAACCAAGAATGGAACAACTAAAACAAGGAAAGTCCTTATTCGAAAAGGAAAATAATTATAAAACATAAAAGTTTATCACGAAAGGAAACTAAATATCTATCTGGAAATATAAATATAAATATAAATATAAATACTAATAATTAAACAAATAGTATCTACAAGAAAAAGATTTTAGCTAAGGAAAATTTGATAGTTAAAAATCTTAATCCAATCATTATAGATTTTTTTTTTGTATCGAATTAATCTAAATTATAATAAATAATCTCTACAAGAGTTTTTTTTTCTTTTTTGTACACTTATTTTACGTGACATTGCTTTAAAAATACCCCATTCACGACCAGAAAGGCCACTCATGTTACATTAATAATGAAGAAGTGTCCCTTGAACAGAATGTAGTTATGGGAGTGTGTGTGTGTGTGTTTTTCTTTTAAAATATTATTTCTTCTTTTAGGTTTAAAACTTTTGCGCTAATGAAAGTAAAAAAGTTGAGACAAAAAATATAGAGTATATACAAAAATAAATAAATTGAAACACACTTTACTGTTTCATGTGATAGAAAGTTAAAAAAAGAAAGAGGTATACTACTTATGTGTATTAAGCTTTCATTGTGTTCATGGTTCGAAGAAAAATTTCATATCGAGTCTTATGTTTCTGTAATTTTTACGATTTGAACTCATAATTTTCTGATGATGGTAAGTTTTACTTGCACCACAGCTTCCATTTATGTGATAGAAAACAAAATCGAACATAAATCACCCACAGCTTCGTCTCACTGAGGACATGACCTTAGATAGAAAGGAATGAAGGTCGTATATTAAGGTAGTAGGTTAACAGGGTAGGATGATGTCTGACCTTGTGAAATAATAGGTTAGTAGGTTTAGTCGTGTCTTTATATCTTGTGTTGTCATTGTCCACTTTATATATGTTACTTTTGTTGTATTTATATACTATCATTTATTTTTCACTTTAGTCGTTTTTCGTTTTCTTTTTTTTCTTCATATCTAGTATTTTCTACTTATGGGATTTGAGATTTTTGAGACGAGGATCTTTCGAAAACAACTTCTCTATCTCTATGAGATAGTAATAAAATTTACATATATTTTACTCTCCTCAAACCCGTTGTTGTGGTGCATATTTATGTAAGTGTAAATAAAACAAAAACATATGTTTTAGGCCAATCAGGAGAAGGGAAAATAAGATGGGGATGTGACAAGAGATGAAAAGGATAGTTGCAATGGGGAGGGAATCTTGAGATGGAAATCCTCCTCAGAATCTATTAGATTCCACAAAACAGCACATTTTCCAATAAGATTCCTTTGTCCTTTGGATATGGAGGTTGATTTTGTGCTACTCCAATACTTCTTTTTATGATGGGAGTGCTTGCGCGCATCTTAACTATTCTGTTGGTACCTGCTTACCTCCTCAACATATATGTCGAGTAATCTGTCCACCAAGATTAAAGCAAATGGAAAAAAATCACCAATTCTTTTTCTGAATCTATTGGGATTTGAACGCGAAACATGATTCTCCTCCCACTTGATCAATCACCAAAGACTACAACCTCAGGTGCTTTAGAGAACTAATTAAATAGAAAAAGCAAAGTAGGGACTAGCAACTTTAACTTTCAATCTTGCTGGTTAAAGATGAATATGAACAAGTTGTAGAACATATAAAAGTTTTAATTGTGCATTTACATTCAGAAACTATTACTGACTATACTATAAGAAACATAACAAGAAGTTATAGTGGAGCAAATTTACAGACAGAGTGAGTGAGTGACATATTCAGTAAGTGATCACTCTGTTGCAGAAGCTTTAGCCAAGATCAACTTGTAACTTGATTGACATGTATAACAGTGTAAGAATAGCACCTTGTGGAAATGGAGCATATCTAGCAACATTAGAACCGACCCACACGGCTATAACCACCAATGCGACTGTGCTACTGCTTGTTTTTCCACAAAGCCAACTTGCAAATGAAAGACATAATGTAAGTAGAATACCACCTCTGCCTCCCAAAATCCATGCAACAAGGTAACCAATCTTGTATCCAGCGTCCAACTGTCGATCAAGCAAGGCCATGAGGCTACTAAATGTCAAAGATACACGAATACCTATGGTGTACATGAGGAATAAAGACAGGAACGCAGATCTGAGCACTTCCGTGAATGGACCTCTTTCTTCATCGAGAGTTTCGTCGTCAGACTCCTCAACTTTATCATAGTAAGACGAGAAGTTTTCCCAGTATCTCTCTCTTTGCATTTTTCGTCTAAGATCAGCCCACCTATAGGTCCTTATGCCATTTTCATATTCACTGTCGTATTCCCAATATCCTCCCAAAGGCCCGTCAGTATAATCCTGATGTCGAAGAGCCTGATCGTACTGATTTCTTGATGATTCATTAGATAATACCTGACAAAGCCAGACTCAGCTAATATTACACAAAAAATGTCATGAAAGCAAAGTATTAACATTTGAGACAGCTAGCAGTGTCAAGTTCAAAAAATATATAGGTAGAGAAAAAAATACAATGTTAGGTTTAACGTATAGATGCAAACCATATTTTTTAAACAAGTTGTATCTAGGAAAACACATGCAGCTTTTACTTTTACAATCAATATGCTATTCCATTTTACCATCTCCGGTTCACCCTGTCCCCAATCCAGGGAAAGGTGCAAACCTATTCACTCTCAAGAGGGTTTAAATGATGGTGTCAAAATATACAATAGCTTAAATATGAATTCTAAGTTCAAACAATAAGAGATAAATATACTGAAAGCCAAGGAGGAGTGACTCACATCATATGCAAGATGAATTCTCTTGAAAACCTCATCGGCTCTTGAATCCTTGCTGACATCAGGATGATACTGCATTTATGATGTACGAACAATTGTTTTGAGAATGAGAGTCCATAAACTTTTTTAAATGGGAAATTGATATTCTAAGACAAAGCTTTTCAGAAAAAATGAAAAAGATAACAAATGCAGGAAAGGAAACAGGGATTTCTTCACATCATTCGGAAAGAAACATGCAAGCTACCTTACCTGGAAGAGTTCCAATCTTTTAGAGAAGAACATTGTACTTGAGAACACCATTGACATGTAACCATACATTAAGGCAATCCTTTTATATGCCAACAGAAGTTTCAAGACAATAGAGCCAACCATATTAACAACAGACATGAAATATATTTATCCATGCCCTTTTACCCTGAACAAAAAAATTCCATAGCTACGCATTCTTAAAAGGATATTTTGGCAGATAAGCAAGACGACACAACGATGATCACAATAGCCTCCTAGGAATGTTTGTCAACAGCAAACTCTGCTTGGTAGAAGGAGAATAGGGCAAGCATCGGTTGAGGTGAATTATTCCTCTTCTCCTTCTATTGTTTGTATGACTGGTCGTGAAGTAACAGACTGCCATCCAACTTTCTGTCGCATTCCTAAACGACAACAACATACCTAATATAGTCCCGCGGGTGGGGTTTGGGGAGGGTGAGGTGTCGCATTCCCTAACAATTTCTTGAAATATAAAAGAGAAAGTACTATAATTGAAACCTTCATGTTGTTTATTACCATATTTCTGCTTCAGAAATTTCTCATAATGATAATGCTTTACCCAATTAAGTGTGAAGCACTTCATCTGAAATTTTTACTCACGGTTGCTCAAGTAATTCTCAGTTACAATTTTTTCTAAAAAGAAGAACTAGAATGACACATCAATTACATAAAAAAAAATCATTATTTCATTTGGTAACTAATCAGCATTGTCAGACAAAAAGGTAATTAAACAAAGCAACAAAAATTGCTAGACAGGTATCCAAACGTCAAAGTTCAATTGTGTTGTAATATCCAATTACCACCTAAAATGTCTTCTTCTTTCCTCCTCCTTGTATATTTCTATGAACCATCTATGCCAAAAGGATATGGTGGTACCTTTAGAGCAAGAAGACGATAGGCCTTTTTTATATCGACAGAAGAAGCATTGTGTGGAACACCAAGCACGCTATAGTGGCTCTGCTGCCCACCACCAATAGCAGATGCTGAAACCTGGGCGCGAGGCTGAAATATACCTATGCGCTTGTTAGGCCATGCCCATGGTCCAAAAGATAAGTTCTGGTTGGAGCTACCACCTTTATCAATTGAAGTGGGAGCCAAAAAGAGATAGGTCTGCATGTTATGAACTGCTCTTATTTAATCTTCCATCATTACCTTGAGTTCTATGTTACCTACAGAAATGGAAAAATACAAAGAGGCTCAATTAAAGAAACTTATATGAGCATCTTGTTGGATAAATTGTTTCCATCTCACTTCTTTACAAATAATCATTCTTTTTCTTACAACTAGGATAAAAGTGTGTTAAAGAATGCTTCTGACGTTCACAAAGTGATCAGTTTTAGCATCTCGAGCAAAAATCCTCAGCTACCCCAAGCAGAGGCCTAGAGTACGGCCTATAGGTTCAAGTAATTTTGGTTAGAACTTTGTATTTGTCTTAAAAGATTCCATAGAATATGTAAAAATTATTAATTTAGAACCCATTAACTTAAAGAGAACCACAACAACATACCCAGCGTAATTCCAATCCTAAACATGGCATCATGGGAGTGTAGAGTGTACCCAAACCTTACCCCTGCCTCGTGGAGGCAGAGAAAAGACTTAGAATCCCAAATGCATAAAGATCAAATCTTGGCTCCGCCTCTACCACATATAAGTCATTCTTCTAAACCCCATTTCAAGGATAAACATAGACAACCAATTTAAACCCTACCTTTTCCAAAAACCCATTTTAAAAAAAATTAAACTAAACTGGGATTATAAAACCTAAAGATCCTCATTTGTAATACTCAAAACTGTAGAATTTAGTACTAATTACAAGAAAGATGATAACTTTAACACAATTAACCAAATATACACAGACAAAATCAACTAAATTATGGTAAAAATTAATGGGCAAATATACAAATAAGTTTCAAACCCATAAATAAAGATAATCAAATTCATAAAAGAGGAGAATAGAAAAAATAGCATAAATTACCAGTAGAAATCTGAAACAGGTGAAGATGGAGAGATTAGAGAAACCCCACCAAAAGAAAAGAGACCAGTGAGCAGTAGGCCGATGAGCTAGATGAAAAAAATTCCTCTTGTAAAATAATTAAAAAAAAAGAAAGATAAATAAGTAAGTAAATAAAAAATAAATTAGTGAAATTTCCTTTTTTTGTTTTTCTCCTTTTTTTTATTGAAAAAAAAAACATATATTACTACCTTACATTGTGTTTGAAGGGCAATTATGTATGTTCGTATTTTTTATAAATATAATATAAATAAATTTCCACCTTATAGGGTGAAAAATTATTTTAACATAAGCTATATTTTTTAATTAAATAAAATATAAATTTAATCTTGAAACATTTTATCTTTATCTCAAGAAATAAACAAGTCACGAGCTCAAGATTTTGGACTCTTCAACAGGTACATGATCTCTTTTTGTTTATTTCTCATTCGATGTTCAATATCAACGTTGGAGTTTGATTATTCCAATGCTTTCCATCAAGGATTATTTTATACTTAGGGGTCAAATTTGAGACTTCTGATCGAGAGAGAAGTAGCTCTATCCACTGCAACACATCTTTTGATAATACATCATCTCATTTTCTCGTATTTCTTTATTTGGTCATCAAAATCATTTCATTAAAAATAATTTATTCCGTAATTAATTATTCCAAGATAAATTATTTCATCATATATATGAATAAGTTATCTCTTGAATGGTAATTGGTTTGACAAGTCTACGTCTATGCTTTTGAAGTTCCAATCCTATCACATCCTACAATTACACTAATCAAGTATTCAGATAGAGTTTTTATTTTTTTATTTTTATAAACAATAGTATATTAAGTCTCAATTTCAAATAAGCTAAAGTCAATTACATAATCTTTTATTAAATGCTATTAATTATATTAGCAATCCTAAGTTCAAATAGAAAAAGAACACCACAATAGGTCTACCATAAGCATAAAACTAGTCAAATTATGACAATTGGAAAGTGGATAAATTTGACTAGACAAATCCATTAATTTCAACTTATCTGAAGTAATTTAATTAGATATATAATTTTTAAAAACAATTTTTTAAAACTTACAATTTCAAATTTTTTATGATATTTGTATGTGCGTAAAAAGCTTCGATGATTTGAACATGTCATAAAAAATTGCACGTGATTATAAAAAATTATCATAAAAAGTAAAAAAAAATAATATAAATTAAATTATTTATAAAATAGAGAAAAATATATTCTTTTTAATGAGTTAATCTAAAAATATTGTCGTTCATTTTTAAATAGAGGAAACAATTTAAAATTCCTTTTTAAAGCAATTTCATTTTTCAGAATTTCCTTTTCTTTTTTCTTAGTTTACTTTGGTATAAAGAGAACGCAAAAGAGCAAAAAATGCTCCTAAAATATATAAACACTTCATAATATTTGCCTTTTTAAATAAATTATCATGATTTAATTGAGCTGATTTGTGTGAAAAATAAATATTATTGTTTGCTCAATAAAATAATGACCAAAATTATCAATAGAATGAAGACCTTCCCTATAAGATTTTAGGCACAATGATATAATTGTGCTTAAGTACTAATAAAATTTAAATTTAGCTAATTTTGCATACTTTAATTGTATTTAATCCTTTTCTAAAAGAAAAATAAATACAATTTAAGTAATAACATTTACTTATTTTCCTTTTTAAAACCTACAAATTTAAATTAAGGAGAAAAAAAGGTTATTTACTATTTCTAGCCTTTCATGTAACTTTATTTCCTTCTTAATACTTCCCATAACATGAACTAATTTTCCTTTAAAAATTTGTTTTTTTCCTCTTTCTCTCCTATCCTAGCTAGTCTCCCAAACAAACCAAAACAAGAAAAAACACTAACACGGGAAACATCTTTCATGTCAATCCACTGAGACCTACAAAATCCTGCAAAAATTTACAGCATAAAAAGTGAAGAATCAAGGAGAAAGAAATTTCAGAAAGCAAAAGAGAAAAATGGTGTTCAATAGTCCAATAATTGTTGGTGTGGCTAATGTATCTGCAGATTTGTGTCAATACATAGCTTGTAATCCAGAAAGACTCAGCAGTGATGAAGTCCTTTATCTTCTTTTTTGTTTTCCATGTCAACAACTTAGGAGATTTGCACTTTGTTTTTGGACCTTTTTTTGCTTCCCTGTACCAAACCCTTATCTATCTTTTCCCTCTTTTTCATCCTCATCATCATCTTCTTCTTGGTCCTCAGATTCTGATTTGGATCTTGAAGACTCACACCCACATGCCAGCTGATGCATAATTTTTAGTCTTAAGTTATATTGTAGTTTCAATTTTTGTCTATTTTCTTCCCTGTCCAGAAAAAAAAACATGTAATTTGATGGTTTGATTGTTAATTTTGTTGTAGTTCTGGGTTGATTATATGGGAAAAAGGCCTTTAGGCTGATATTTATGTCTTTGTTTTGTTAAAGATTTCAACTTTGGATTTTTTTGTGGATGCCCACATGTTAAGTTTCAATTTTTTGTTCAGGTTGATTTGGATCTGAAAGATTCATGACCACATGCCAATTGATGCCTAATTTGTACTCAAAGTTATGCAGTAGTTTTAATTTTTGTCTATTTCCCCTGCTCAGCAAAAAAAAAACAAAACATGTATTGTGGTGTTTTGATTGTTAATTTTGTTGTAGTTCTGGGTTGATTACATGGGAAAAAGGCCTTTAGGCTGATTTTGGTGTCTTTATTTGGTTAAAGATTTCAACTTTGTAGCTTTTTGTGAATGCCCACAAGCCAAGTTTCAATTTTTTTGGTTCAGATTGATGGTATGGTTGTAAGTTTGTTGTAGTTCTTCATTGGTTATATGGGAAGAAGGTCTTTAGGCTGATTTTGGCAGCTTTAATTTGTTAAAGATTTAAACTTTGGAACTTTTTGTGAATGCCTACATGCCAAGTTTCAATTTTTTTGTTCAGGTTGATTTGGATCTTGAAGATTCACACCCACATGCCAACTTATAGTTCAAAATTTTGTTTGTTTTGGTTACCCAGAAATATATGTATGGTTGATTGTTAGTTTGTTGCAGTTCTTCACTGGTTATAAGGGGAAAAGGCCTTTAGGCTGATTTTGGTAGCTTTAATTGGTTAAAGATTACATTTTTGGGTATCTTTTGTGTATGCTCAATGCCAAGTTTCAATTTTTATTCATCTTCTTCTTCTTGCTCTTCAGATTCTGATTTTGATCTTGAAGATTTACACTCACATGCCAATTGATGCCTAATAATGATATGTATGCACAACTGTAGTATGGTTTCAATTTTTGTCTATTCCCCTTACCTAGAGCAAAATACTGTGTAATATTGATGGTTTTGATTTGTTAGTTTTCTGTTGTAGTTCTTCATTGATTATATGGTGGGGAAACCTTTAGGCTGAGTTTGGTATCTTTAACTGTTTAAAGATTTAATCTTCACATGCCAAGTTTCAATTGTTCATTTTCCTATCAAGAAATTCTTTGATAATCTGATTGTTATCTGTTGTGTTTATACTTTCCTTGAGCCAATGGTCTATTGAAAGCAACATTTTCTACATGCACAAGGTAGGGGTAAGATCTACATACACGCTAAAGATCCCACTTATGGGATTACAGTGGGAATGTTGTTGATGATAGTCTGATTGTTGCTTTGTTGTAGTTTTAACTTTCCAGATTGATTACAATATAGCAATTGGTTAACTATTCTATTTTTGGCTCCTTTTTGTCAATGGGAGGGTTAACTTTTGGTTGGTGGATCTGAGAATTGTGTTGTTGCTTGAGTTCCGGTTGTTAAAATATTTGAGCCATGTTGTTCGGATTCTTCAAAAAATGTTTGTGTCATTGGACCCTCTGAAAATGGTGCATATTTTGGAGAATCCAAACATGGTGCGGCAATATTTTAGGAGAGTCCGAGCAAAATAGATTTTGAGTCATCTGATTAGAAGATATTTTTCATGTCAATTTGGTCAGTTTCAAGGACCACTGTGGTTGATAGTTATATTCTTGATATTATTCCTTGAATTTTCAACTCAGACACATACTTGAGGTATCATTAACTGGCATTTCCTTACTTGAATAACACTTACTGAGATACCTATATGTCTTCTCTCTAGTAGTTTCCTCATCAGTAACTCTCCCACTGTTATATTCTTCGATTTTACTATTATCCGTTGTTTTTCCTTTGTTTTGTTTATCGTACTATTTATAGTTGTTAATGTATTTTTCTCTATTATTCATTATATGCTTCACTTGAGCCGAAGCTCTATCCGAAACAACTTCTAAATGAACTTCCTAGTTACTACATATATTCTATCCATTTCGATGGAGGAACTAGAAGTATGTTATATAAACTAACCAACTTTGTATAAATGGCAACCGATGATAGTTACAATAGAGTGATAAATATTTTCTTTATTTTATCAACAATTCTGAATTTGATTATGATTATCGAGTATGAAATTTTTTAACACGAATTTAGATGTAATTGAGTTAAAATATCAAATAATCAAACAACTTACAAAAGAGTACAAGATAGAAGATTATCTCCATTTTTGTTTGATCTAATCAACTAAAATTTTAAAATTTAATTATACAAATTTTCTTTTTATATTATGTTAACCATATAGGAAATAAAAAGAATACCAAGTATATAAAAGTGAACCTCCCCTACCCCTTTGGCCATAATTTGACAGCAAGGAAAATCATCCACAAAATCCAAATCCCCACAACTCAATACACCTTTCCTCCACCCAATAACTCCAATATTTTAATTCATACAAAAAATATAAAAGAAACAAATTGTACCCTATTAATTTATTTTTTTTCAACACTGTATTTGATATCTGTAATAAAGCTCGATTAAATTCATTATTTAAAGCCGACACTCCTAAACAAGGATGAAGGTACCAATCACTTCATTGCAACTCTTATGATGATAAGTTTACGTATAATATTCAAATAATATGACACATTTAAGATCATAATTTTTTTTTTAAATTACTTTTTATTAAATAAAGTGAGTTGGATTTTTTTTTAAATAGAGTATATATTGAAATTATTAATTAATAAATATCAAGTGAACCCCACAAAATGAGCCAATAAACCGTTGGCTACAGCTGTATGACATCCCAAAACCAATAAGCCACCCTGTCAGCTAAAGGGCAGCTTCCCGGGCAGCATATGAACCTCAAAAAACAAAAAAACTCAAAATAATTTGTCAATTAATTAAAAATAATTACTTTGCTATTGTATTTATGAGTTTTTAATTGCTTTACACTAGTTATTTTTAGTTAGTGCTTTTTCATTTTTATAACTGATATATTTGAGTTGAAGATCTTTCGAAAACAACCTCTTTATTTCTATGAAATAGTGTTAAGATTTGCGTACATTTTAATATCTATATTATTATGTATTAAATGGCTATATCTCATTTAGTATGCATTAAATATATAAAAGAATATATTTTTTCCAATTATTATTTTGGTAAGCAAATATATTGTATGAAAAATTTAATTTTTTTTAGGCATATAATATAGTTGGACTAACGGTCGGGCAGCACTGCCCGTAATATTATACACACCATTTTGTCTATAAATTCTTGCTTTTTTCTTTCCTTCAACAATTTGTTGTGAATTGTGATACATTTTTTTCTCAAAAAATAGTTTAATTTCTTCAAATTTGCAACAATGGAGGCAATGAAGATGAATGTTTTGTTGGTGGTTGTGATGGTGGTGTTGGTGGCGATGTCCGAAATTCAGAACGTAGTTGCAGCTGATGTTCCAGCACCTGCTCCGGCTTCAGATGCCACACTATTTGTACCGACCATTTTTGCTTCTCTCATGGTTCTTGCATTTGGAATTCTCTTCTGATTGAGCTAGCTTGTGTGGACGTCGACTAATAAAGTGTAGTTCGACTATATGTGATTTGTGTAGTTTTTTCTTTTGTTATTTTAACTCAATGTGTTAGATCATTGAGTTGAGAAGGAGTTTGAGGTTCATTTAGTTGTATTATTATTTGTAATATCTCATTGTAATATTGTCACCTTGCACATATACTCATATTCTTGATATTTTTATGTTGTTATGAATTTATAATGTGTGATTTTTTACTCTTTAATTTCTCCTTTTCCTCTAACCAAAATATGAATTGAAAAATTAACCCTCCCGGGTGGCTCAATGATTTGGACTTAGGACTTTCAGGTCAGTATTTCAAGTTCGAAACTTCTTGCTAGCTAAAGTCTCTGTACACACCCAAAGGATAGCGATTGTGAGTTTTCTTTATCAAATTCTAAAGTTATTTTGTGAGCTCAAAAAATAATTATATGGAACTATATATATCATGAGAAGTTGAATGGTTATTAGTCAGGAAAAGAAGACAAATAATTTACAATAAATAATTTAAAATACATTAAAAGAAGAAAAAAAAAAGATTTACATTGTCCTTATAAATGAGATTTTTTATTTTTATTTTTTTGTGAAAAATATGGGACTATGATTTGGAAGCAATTTGGATATTGCGTTCTTCTACACCTCACATTTTGTCGGTGAAGTGGTTCGAAGCATGTGGGATTGCCTCTTCTTTCCTTTTTCTATTTAGTTTTGGTTAGGGAATTAATAAAAATAAAATATGTACGTATCTTATTTTTCTCAAATTTCATTTATAAAAATCCGAGTGTTATTGTTGTATCTTATTGTGATTTAGGAATATATTACATGTTGTGGATGGGGTAAACAATATTTGGCGTCTGAGGGGGTTGGAAGGTGAAAAATAGATATTAAGTTTAGTACGTCAATTTTGAAATAAAAAGATATATATTTTAAGCTGTAAAATATGAAACAATTGAAAAACTCATGTCAATCATACGTGCAGAATTAAGGTTGAAGTGCATAGATCCCAATTTCATGAATAATGATCACAATTTTAAGCTATATTCATAGTGCAAAATGAAATGCAAGTCTATACACTTTAATTTTTTTTTTACTAAAGTTCAAATATTTTTTCATGAATTTCATGCTTGACGTTTAATCATTTTTACTTGAACTTTAATTATACGTAATTCTTAGGTATTTTTATATATAATTACATTTTAATCAAACTCTAAATACGAACTAGTCTCGAAATGAACAAACCTGCAAAAAATTTTAAAAAAATGTCTACATGTTAAATAACATGCCCTCACTACATATTCTTCTTTGGGCCGAGAATTCAGCCCATGTAGGTAATCTCGTTGGGCCAACCCAATTATTGGATCTTACTCTATGAAACCCTAATCCCTCTCCATAAAATCATCATATTGTACTCATTGTTCAGCAGCAACATCACAATACTTCACCAATTCACCTTTGCTTTATTCTTCACCATTTGTGTCTGTAATTGCCTCTTTGAGTAGCCATTTGGACAAATTTAAGTTTCATATTTTGGCTTAGTTAGGAGGCATACAGTAAATCTTTTGATGCTTTCAATTAAGGCCTTTTGAAAGAACTCTTTTTGTTCTTCTTCATCGATTGTCCTTGTAGCATCTTTTGAACAACCCCTTCTTCAGAAGGGTATATGAATGGATGATTTTTTGCCTCAAGAATTCCCAAATGAGTTATTGAAAAATTCATTAGGTTCAGACAGGGGCATATAGTAAAATATGAAGAACTAAATCTTGAACTAAATAGTTTCAAGATTTGTTCTTTAATGAATTTAAGTTTGAGGGGTTTGAATTATTTCTTTCCTCTCATCTTTTCCTTTTCTATAGGTTCTTTCAAACATTCAAAGTTTTGATTTTTAATGATATTTTAATAATGTTTTTTTGCTTTGACGAGGCAGATGATGATTTATTATTATTTGGACTGATCAAATTTTGATGATCTAAATTCGAGCTTTTTAAAACTGATGCCTCTATTTTTTTTTAAGATCATAAGTTGATGATTTAGTGTAAATATGGAGTATAGCTCAACATATCTGTAATTAAGGTTAATTTTAATATAAATATTGAGTGCAATTAAGTATTTATTTGACTTATAGAGGTGGTATTTGAGGCAGATGATGATTTTTTGTTATTTTGGACTGATTAAATTGTGATGCTCCAAGTTCGAGCTTTTTAAAATTGATGCCCCTAATAAGTTATAATTGATCTTTTTCATTTTTATCACAAGTTATTAATAATGTGATCGTGATTTGTTATTAAGTGTTGAAGAAATAATGAGTATGAAGATAGTCATGTATTAGGGTAAAAAGTCACAAAAGATAATTACACTCAAAAATCTACTAGCATAATACAACTAATGATAAATTTTTTTTTAAAAGATTCTTATTATAAATATAACTTACCATATAGTAATCTATCGTAAAAAATTACCATTGAAGTTATAATTTGCTTAATCTTGTAATTTGGGTGTTAATTTTGTTAAAACATTGAATATGATTAAACATTTATTTGACTTAAAGGAGGGGTGATCAAAGTTAAATGTTTTTAGGCAAATAATTAATTGGTAGTTCACAAGTCACTATTCAAATTAATATCATTTTATAGTGAATTGTTTGACTGGTTCAATCAGTCCCTTTCTTTACTTCTAGTGAATTAATAATAATAATAAAATATCTACCCAACTTGTTTGAAATATCTTAAATTATATTAATTCTTCAAAATGACGAATTTAAATAAAATCATCAATGTACATAACTTAAATCCTCGTTGAATAAAGCCATACAAAAACACACATGAAATTCACCACAAAATCTTACATTCATGGAATAATACTGTTTTATATGGAACCATACACCAAATCTTTTCATAATAGATGAGACTTTACTATAAGCTCTGTAGAATCTTGGAATATATTTACAATATATGTAAAAATCCTATATTTATGTGCTAGAATCTGATAAAAGTTAACCGATGCTTATTCTTCAGATACCGTCTTTGCTTCTTCTCCGAAAAAAGAAGTTCATGACCCGTGGGCCGAACATTTAAAGAGCATCATAGTAGCCTCCAACTGTAATGTGTGCTCTTGTAACTGGAACTCCTCTCACTGCTGACATTGCTTCATTCAATCTTGTGGCATGGTGAACTACTTGCTTGATCCTCTGCATTAATCCCACAATAAGAAAAGGTTTCTTAGTCTGGATCCGAAAAATATTAGCATCAATAACATCACCTAGTCATGTCTGAATAACTATTATAATACGATGATAACAACTGATTAGCCTTGGGAGGTAGAGGTTAGAGAGGTTGTTTCCGCTCTACCAAATAGTATTAGTTTTAGTAAAGAAGTATATGAGTAAGGGAATGATAACAATGTTTAGACATGATTCTTTTTTTATGGATTGATCATGAAAAAAGATTTTCTTGCTTTTGTATTTGATGAAGTGGTTATACAAATGAATTGCCGGACACAAATATCTATAAATGATTTTTCGAGGATTTGTGTTAAGGGGAACCCCTTCTTGACCTAAATCTGCCAGCGGGTTCGAGGTCAGGAGGTGAAGGGGAACCACTTGCACCTTCTAGTCCAGAGCTGCCCAATAGGTAGGCTATTAGATTGAGTCAAAAGTATAGCATCAATAAAAGTTACAATTCGAGCAAGAGTTCAAGACAATCTTGATCGAAAGCTCCACTACTATGAATAGTAAGAGAATGAAATTCGATTGAGAATCTCATCAGCTGAGCCACCAAATAAGATATAGGTTTGTTTCGTATCATAGCAGAGGTCGTAGGTTCAAGTCTTTCAACACACTTACTTGGGTTCAGGACCCCTGCTTAACTCTAAAACATGTACGAACTTATCTAAAAGCTTAAACGATTAGAAAATATTTATAATATCAGCCAAGATAATGAATTTTGATTGAAAATATGCCAAACCTTGTCATCAGTAAAGATTTGGAACCTAATCTTCTGATTCTGCTTATGTTTTTGGTGATTACCCATGAATATGATGCAAATAGTAGCAGCAGCAGCAACCCCAAAAGAACAAATAGCACCAATTCCATTTAAGCTCTTGTTCAACAAGTTCAATCCACTATTACCATTTTCTTCACTTTTCTCTATTACCATCTCTTGTTCAACCTCAAAATCCTCTGCTTTCTCCTCAAATTGAGGCAAAGGGGTCTTGTTAATGGACTTTGGTGAGTCCATTTTCATGTTTTCAAATTCATTTTCCTGCATTTTCTTGAAGAAAACTTGTGAGAATTGATCATGATGTTCACCAAAGTTTGGAACTTTAATCTCAAGAGGGACCTTAGTGATGACTTCTTTGGCAATAATAACCTCTTTTTGATCATTTGGGGTTTCTTGAAAATTTTGATCCAAAGGGACTAATTGATTTGGCACTCCTAGTGGGGAGTGCTGTGTTGTGTCAACAAATTGGGATGATTTTGGAGATGGGCAAATGAAATAATTCATGTTGAATTCATTCTTGGAATCAGATGCATATTTTCTTGAAAATATCATTTTGCCACCATCATCATGGATTTGAAGAAATCCATTATCAGGAAGAATCTCCCACTCTTCAAGATCCATTTTTTTTGGTGGGGGTTGGGGGTTGGGGGGGGGGGGTTTAAAATCTAATGAAGAAAGGGCTAGAAGAGTGAGGTGATATAGATTTGAGATTTTGATTCTTTATGGGGTGCTAAAGAGAGGGTGGCTTTCATAGAGTCGAATAGTATGCAATAAGACACACTCTGGGAGGTGTCTTTCTTGCTCTTTGGGAAGTGATAGGCTTCCCCCCTTTGTCTTTATCTTCTTCTTTTTTTCTATATTGGAGTATGGCTATTTGAATTCGTGTAGCGTAGGATTCTATTTAGGGGGAAGTACACTTTATATTTGTAGAGCTTGAACCCAAAATCTTTGATTAAGAGAGGAACAATCTCATTCACTGCACCACGTTCTTTGTTGGTTGTCTTTATCACTTACTATTACTTACCTGACTAATTTAAATTTACGTTATAAAATTTATTAGTAATTTTATTAAAAAAAACATTTTCTAATAATAATAATACTTCAATCAAAAACAAATTAAAATATATTACTATATGAATTCTCATGTCTTTATTATCATTCTTCTCATATTATCATCATATAATTATTATAAAGATTCATTTAAATTAATAAATTTATAAATTTTTTATTGATTGTCATCCTACTACACATTCTCCTCTTTTGTTTGTTCTTGGGAGTAGCAATTTGACCAAACTCATATAAGCAGATTTAGTATTTTCTATGAATAGTTATTTTTCTTTTTTTAAATTCAACCTAAATATTTAATTAAAAATAAAAAAATCTCATTTATCCTATCGTATTTATTAAAATAATAATAAAATCATATAGGTGGAAGCTTATCAGCCAGACGTGTGACAAATATAGTGATGGTCCATAGGGGGCCAAGGAGAAGGAATCCTCTTTTGTTTGTCTACTAGATATTTCTTTAGATTATTAATTGCATATTTTTTTTATATTATATCTATTGATTTGATTACTTGAATAGTTTATTGTCACTTTGGATAAAAGAAAAATAGTTCTCAAATTCCTTCTATTTGATCCATTCTGATGTATACTTTTTTAATTTAAAAAGAAAAAGTCAGCCAAAGAAATTCATTTCTAGTGTAACCTTCACTTATAGAATTTTTTTTGTAATTTTTGTTTCAAATAGCAAATTTATATTTTTTCTTTTTATTAAGAAATTAAATAAAAGTAGAAAAAAGAAAAAGTATAGATTGCTTGTTGGAGTTCCCTTTGAATGAGCTAGCATTGATCATGACATCGTCCCTCCCACATGAAGTTCTTTTCTTTCCTGCACGATATTACAATAACATATTCAGTGGAATTGTAAAAGTAGGGTCTGTGGAGGATAAAATGTACGTAAACCTTATCACTACCTCATACTCATACAGATAGAGAGGCTATTTTCGGAAAATCCTCGTCTCAAAATCAAGCCCCATAAGCAGAAGATATTAGATACGTAAAAAGAAGGAACTGAAAAGGAAAAAGACTAAAATGAAAAGCAAATGATAGTATTTAAATACGATAAAAGTAACAAATATAAGATAGATAATGACAATACAGGATATAAAAACTTGACTACTCCTACTAACTTACTATATTGCAAGGCCAGACATCAACCTGCTCTACTAGCCTATTAGTTTTTTATCCTAATATGCGACCTTCACTCCTTTCTATCTTGTCTGATCACCTTCTCCAATACTTCTTCAGTCTAACTCATTTAAATTATGTCAAAACATTTAAATTTTAACGATAAAACGTAATTCCATATCTTGAGAAAATAAAAATACATTTAATGCCATCACATTCAAAATGAAGTAGCTAGAAATCCTTTTTTGTCATTACACAAAACGCCATTTATAGAGCTCCAAAAAGGTGATAAAATTGACTTATATTCTAACTTATTAATATTACATATATTAAAATTATGAAAATGGGAAATGAGTAGGTAGTTAAGGGCAGGCAACTGTTAAACGTGGACAAAAAGGAAAGAGGAAACAGCTTTTAAGGCACGGACATTTGGCATTGACATACACGGTAACCAATTCATTCACGACAAGAAAATAATCTCTTACGTTCACTTATTGTTTAAACACGAAAAAAACTAATTTCATAAACTTAGAATATCAGTTTCTTATCATGTATTTTTTCAGAGAGATAGTTCAGTGGGAAATGAGTAGAAAATTCATGTTCGACAACACAAATTTTCCACTGATAGAGCTAAAACTTTTCATTAGGGGGTGCAAGGTTAAGTTACAACTTCTAAATTACATCCCCTTCATGTTCAAGTTCAAATCGTGCTAAAATTAAACATTTTCATCAAAATATTCAAATATTATTACAAAAATACTTCATTTATTCACTCACACACACAACTCACAAGTCAAATTAATAAATCATCCATACATAGTGTTTTGATCTAAAATTTCAATTCTTTCGTACTTCAGTAGTAGAGCTAAGGTCCAAAATATGAAAGAAAGAAGCGTTTCCACGACAACGCTTATTGGTCTTGTTCTGATTTGACTTGTCTTTATTCAAAAACATGAAATAAGTATCAAACTTTAGTGGAACATTTTCATAAGAGGATTCTTGGAAGTTCTTTGATTGCCCAACCAATGTTGCATATGCACTCCAATTGCATCCAAATACATTCCACTCCTCCCATGAAATCCCACAACTTTTCCTTGTGTTGTTGATGATGTGAAATATGTTCCTAATTCCTCTCCAAAAGGGCCAAACTTCCTTCTAGATGTGTGAAAAGTTAATGATTTTATCACTTGCAATCCCATATCCTTACTTATAGGACCATAGAATCCAGTAATACATGTTAGAACTTCATGAGGATACTCTAATTTTACCTGCAAAATAATTTCTACACTTTGTTATAAGGGCCATTATTGTAATTTTCCAACTATCATTCAATGTTAAATGACTGAAAAGGGTCAAAAACACACTAAAAGTATCTCAATTTCTTGAGTTTCATACCCGAGTTATCACCAATTCTTTATCAAAACACACCTCGACTACCGGTTAATCACTTTTCCTGCCTGAACGATGGTGATATTTCAGGTAGGAAACTCGCACCTCATAGTTGAGGTGTTTTGATAAATAATTGGTAATTGTTCAGTTGCTCACATGATAGTTCAAGTATGAAACTCAAAAAAATCGAATAGTTTAGGAGTGTTTTCGACCATTGTAAATATTGAGAAGTGTCTGTGTACCTTATTTGTTAACTTTCCAATATTTGAACCATGTTTTACTGACCAAACAGATTGTCCATTTCGATCGTACTCAATTTCGATACAAGAAATGGCCTCTGATGATTGTGTTAGGATTATCTGCTTGATCCCAGTGAAAACTCCATCATCCCATGGCTTCCCACCTTCTCCACCCCATGGACCAGGTCCAAATGGTGCTGGATTTTTCACTACCTTTTGGCCTCCCTGACATTAAACCAAAAACATGAAAAAATGATCACCTTAACATTAGTTTTTTATTTTCATTTTCCCTTTTTTTACGTGGGATTGATGTGTGTTACTCACTCTGTTCCATATTATTGTTCTCTTTCCGTTTTTCGTCTGTTCCAAAAAAATGATACATTTCTAAAGTTAGGAACTTCTTAATTTAACACATTTTAATTCTCTACTTCATGACATGCTCTTGAAGAAATGATACGGTATGTTGAAGACTACAAGATTCTAAAGATACTTTTGGCATGTTATAGTTTTAGCCACCGGTGTATTAGCAAATATCAAGGCACACAATTCCATACCTCATCAGCTAGTCCTTTTCTTCCTAGTTTAAATGACCATTGTGTACTATCATCAACCTCAGCGACAGATGTTGCTTTTGGTTTGACAGGTTTTGCCGGAGCTGAGGGAGTTAAAGATGGGACAATTGCAGCAACTTGTTTGATAGATTTGGGAGGAGCTGGGGAAGGTAAGGAAGGGACAGATGCTGCATTTGGAGCTGGAGGTAAACACGGGACAACTTTTCCTTCCAGCACGTGAACACCGAGTGCATCAAGAAACAATCCTTTCCTCCCATGAAAGCCAACAATCATCCCTTCATTCAATTTGGTTGAGAATTGTTGTCCTTGTTCTTCTCCATAAGGTCCATGTTTGCCTTTTGTTGTATGAAAAGTTAGTGATTGTATAATGTTTGGTCCCATAATCATGGCTGGTCCACAGTATCCTGTAATGTGAGTCAAAATCTCTGATGGATAATCAAATATTACCTGAAAATTGGAAGAATAGTTGTGAATTAGAAAGAAGAATAAGCTTAAGTTTGATTCTTGTAGATGATAAAGGAACTTATAATACCTTTTCGGTTTTAAATCCTCCAGTACCACCATTTTTACTTCCCCATATCGCTTGTCCATTTTTGTCGTAGCAAGCTCTTATCGAAACAATTCCCACGTTACGTGACAAGTAAACTTGTCTAACACCATCATAAATACCATCATCAAAGACACTCCCTCCACTTCCACCCCATGGACAATATGTGACAACACCTTTGACAGTTTTCGATGGGACTCTCTCAATAGAGGCAGGTGCTATAGTTGCCACCTGAAACATTGATTCAGAATACACAGTACTTGGAAAAAACAATTTGATGAATAGATAATTACTAGATGTTTCTTTACCTTTTTATTTGATTCAGTAGAGCTAGAATCGCTATCAGAACTAGAAGTTTGTCTCGAAAGTGTGCTTGGAGTTAAAATGTTGTTGTTATCCTCCTTGTGTCTAACTGCAACAATGAGATCAAAATTTTTACCAAGAGTTCCTTGTATCATTGAGTATTCATATTTCTCCATTCCTTGGACAATGCTTTGTTGCGAATGAACGATAGAATTGTGTTGCTGAGATTGAACTAGAGAATTAGTCGGTAAAGATGTATGAATAGGCTCTATGTATACTCCAATAGCATCAAGATACCAGCCACATCTTCCATAAAAGCCAACAATTTTTCCCCTGGAGATTGGCAGAGTGAAATATGTTCCTTGCTCGACACCATATGGTCCATACGTCCTTTTGTTGCTCTCAAATGTAAGTGATCGCACAAAAACTGACCCCCTTTCGTACAAGCTACCATAATATCCGTGCAGAGAAATAAGAAACTCATCTGGATAGTTAAGTCTTATCTGCAAGTAAAGCACAAGAAGAACATCAAATAGTATTACAAACAAGAAGCTTACCAATCAGGGGCAGAGTTAAGTTAGCGGAAAATTACACTGTTTATACATGATTAAGGTTATTTTTTATGTATACATATAGTAGATGTTGAACCCTCTTTAACTTCTTCGTTTGTTTACTTTTCATATTTTTGAAATCCCTTAGTGGTTATGCGACGCTGTCACCAAGTAATTCAGTGAACTAGAAAGTGTCACAAAATAAATTGCTAAGAACATATAGGACATGACTCAAGTGATCCCAACCTTGTCTGTTTTAGCACTTCCACTGCCACCATGCTTCTCGGAGAATACTGAGGTTCCATTTTTGTCATATTCAACCTTAAGAGAATCAACTCCTGTTCCATGAGCTATTTCCAGTTGCCTTATGGTGGAATAAACTCCATCATCCCAGTGCAATCCATTTTCACCTCCCCATGGTCCAACGGAAATGGTCTGTTTCCCATGATCCTCGTAACTCTACACAAGATGATACACTCTCATGTTTAATCAAAGCACTAACATTATAGTACGAATTGTTCAAAGCAATCAATCTAAGAACAAAATAAATACTTTCTTACCATATCGAAGGTTAATAATCAAGGATGGCCGCGAAGGAGACTCAGATAATTTAGTGTTTCACATGAGAGGTATATAAGCCTGGGAAAGAATGATTTTGTGGACAGGATTAGAGAATATTCCGCGAAAGAAGCAAATTCTAGGTTCCACTTTGAAAGGAAAGCAATGAAAACAAAAGAACATGATTCTCCACACTCCATAATATGCTTTTGGTACTTTTGACAAAGCCCCATACACATAGGTGTCAAGAAACTCTCATACAGTGATTGTGCAACGGCACGTTCTATGGGATTGGACAAAATAAAAGGGGGAATCATATCATCAAGAAAAGCAAGAACATTTTCTGAATATGAATTTGTCCCTTTCTGATAATGGCATAGCATCTATAATTGATTAGTTACAAATTTACAGATTCTGATGAAGTGCTTGGTTTCTCATCATCGCATTGACTTGCACACTATGCAGTCTGCATTTTCCAAATAGATTGAAAGATCATATTCTAAGAAGCACCAAGAGTCATCCTTTTATATTCCATTCTTTCAAGTAAGAAATTCGACATGTACCTCGAGCTGTATTTGTTGTAGAGCCTACCGTTATAGATGAAGGACTGGGGCATACGGACAATTGTTCCATCCCGAGCAACTTGGTCAGGGAACATTATACAAGTACATTTTTTTCCATGTTCAAAGACTAAATCAGTGTTATTCTGCATTCGAATTTTGAAATTTTCTACTGACTTCTTTTATGTGAAATGCTCCACAGTAGGAAAGTATATTACTGACCTATGTCTTGATTGAATAAAGAAAGTTAACAGATAACTGCACTGGTTTACAAGGATTGTTGGTATCTAATGCTGCTGCTGGTGGTGACTCTATGTAGACTATGGAAAGAAGTCGAAACTTGACTTTACAATTATCCATCTCCTCAGGTATATTTGTATGCTACATATAATTGAAAACAGAGTTTTGAACTTTTGTTTCCATGTGTAATATCTTCATTGCTAATATAGTCATTGCGTTGATGAAGTTGCTAATGTATTCATACAGATCAAATGTTATTAACACACTGACTAAAATAGTTATGGAATGAACATGTTGATGAACTATTCCCTGCATCTAATAATCTGAATGTCTAGTTGATGTTATGCAGGAGAGCCTTAGATATCGAAAGGACTAAATCATTTCATCTTTGACAACTTCCTTGAGGTTTGACGGAGCCATTAACATGGACATGACAGAACCATAGTGTAATAGACTAAACAGTCTGCTACAACAGTCTCATTGTTTGAAGTCATGATATATTGATGATTATTTGTATGCTATAATAGATTCGTGTAGTCTAGTCCTTTCCCGACCCTGCATATAGTAGGAGTTTTAGTGCACTGAACTGTCCTTATATGCTTTTTTTTGTATAGCCTTGTTCTTTCGAAGGCATTTATATATCAACCATCAAATGTGTGTTATCGTTCAAATCATTATTGCGACTAAGAGTATAGTTTAGTGTTCCACATCTGTTTCGAAGCTTGATTAAGTTGGATTCATGTACGAAGAAAAATGATAACTTTATTTAAAAGGTTAAGCCCAAAATTTCTGATTAATGATAAAGAAACACATAATAGATCGAGATATCTTGTTTTACTGTAGTAATCCTGTCGATCCAAATTAATTATTAGCATTCGATCCAAATTAATTATTAGCATTTTGAGAATCAATTTGGCTATTTTCCAAGAGATAAATTAGATGAGATTAATCAGATAGTTTAAAGGGAAAAAGGTCAAATCACTGTCCCCACTATTCATTACAATTTTTTTAAATTACCAATGATAAAATATGTTAAATAATAAATCAGCAAAAACGAAAAACAACATCAGAGTGGCGCAGCGGAAGCGTGGTGGGCCCATAACCCACAGGTCCCAGGATCGAAACCTGGCTCTGATAGAACTTTTTTTACCTTTGTTTTCGCTTCCGTCTCGGAGTAATTGAGTTGTTGTGACAACACCTTTAATATCATCGAAGAAGACTTCTTTTCGTTACGAGACTGATCACGTATCCGAGTAATTGAGTTATGGTGACAATACCTTTAATATCGAAAACAACTTCTTTTCATTACAAAGTAATTGAGTTGTTGTGACAATACCTTAACCTCGAAAAAGACTTCTTTTCATCACGAGACTGATTCAGATCTGTCGTAGCCACTTGAGTGACCTTCACAAGGTGGGGTAAAATGTATAAAAGATCAACTCTAAACTACCTTTACCTTCCATCTCACTCTTGTAATTCCTAGAGGAGTGGAGAAAAAAAGAAGCCAATATAGAACTTACCATATACTACAAAACAAGAAACAATGGTTGGTAACATACACAATTGGTGAATTTTTAGGATAACAAAGAACATAAAGGGGGAAGATCCCAAAGAGATAAATCTAAATCATCAACATCATGAACATTTTCCATGTATTCTTGAACACCATTCACAGCATAAAGTGATGCTGATATCTGCCTTTCCACTTTCATTCTCTCAAATTCTGTACACCCCATTTCACTTATACTCTCATCCATAACAGGAAAATCTAACAATTCTTGAGCAAATTCAAACCCCCATGACACTTCAGCCTGTGAAGTACACGAACTCGACCAACTCATCATATCAGGCTTATAGAAGTCATTGTTGTTAATAGCCTCAGATGAGGATTCATATAGCCGATCACAACTTGTTTGAGACTGAGTCGTAGTAGTTGCAGTTGTTGTAGGCTTATATAAGTTGTTGTTATCATCACAAGTATTAAGTACTTTTTCATGACTTTCTTGAATTTTCTCTGAATCAACTATACTACAAGTTGAAGCAAAAACAGCAGAGTTCCCCTGTTTGTTCTGTTTACCAAGTTTCTTACTGTCAACAAGTTTTCTGATCCTGTAAGCAAGTTGAGAATCTGCTGAAACACGAGAAGTAACAAAGTTTGTTCGTGTGTTTGATCCACGAAGGAGACAAGCAGCTTCATCGTAAGCACGAGCAGCATCCTCAGCAGTTTCAAAAGTTCCAAGCCACATTCTTATTTTCTTATGTGTTGTGTCTTTAATCTCAGCTATCCATTTTCCTGAAGACCTTTGCCTTACACCAACAAACTTTTTACTATTACTATTACTACTATTGCTTCTTTTTCTTCCCTTGATGAATTTGGATACTTTCTTCATTGAGTTTGCTTCTTTATCATGATGATGTGTTTGAAAGTTGATTTCCATTGGAAACAAAATTTATGTTAAATGAAGAGGCAAGTTGGAGTTTTGAGGATGTTTAGAGTTAAGAGTTGTTTAAGGTTTTGTAGAAAGCTGCCTACATGTCTTTGTTTTTGTTGTTGTTTTTGTGGCTATGTATTTATACCAATGGAGCTTTGAGACAGGCAAAGCTAGAATTTCGAGTTTATGACAAGGTTAGGTCAAAGCTGCACTGTGGCTATGCCTCTAAGCTCCGGTAGGGAGGCTTCTTTTATATCGTGTAAATTTGAATTAGTTGATCTAGTAAATACTTAATAATTATTAGAAAAAAGAAAAGATAAAAGAAATCTTTGAGGTATTTTTAGTTCATAAGTTGAGTTGTCTTATTTTATGTTGTTCTATTGTGTTTGTTTTGTATTAGGTAATATTGTTCATTTTTTCTTCTTTGCAAATTGAACATATATTATTATATCTTAAAAGATGACTCATTCCTCTATATTTTGTGTACTATTTATTTTCTAAAGTTTTGTCAATGTTTGTGACTTAATTTCTTCCAAGATTTTGTCTTTCAATCCAAAATTCCATTCAATTTTAGTTGACTCGGTTACATCTACAAGAACGCTAATAATAACGATAACATACTCAACGTAACTTTGCAAGTGAAATATGAAGAAACAAAGATTTTAATCCTATCTTTATGAATAATGAAATTATTTTCAATCGACTAAAAAAAATGTAATTAAAACAGAACCCTTAGGAACCTAAAAAAAGCCAAACTATAGTGGTCATAAAGATGATAAACAAATTAAGTTAAAATAATCTTAGTTAAATGGTATTATTAAATTATACTGATGGAATTATTGGGAAAAAAAATATTAATAAATATAAAATAGGGAAGATATTTTTATGAAAGTTTTATTGGTTTATCATAGTTGGACTTAATAAAATGTTTGCATTATTTTAAGGTCAATTAAATAATGAGAGGAAATTGCAAAGGTTATGGAAATACTGCCACTTGGAGGCAAAATAGAGAACTTAAACAATCCAAATAACAAAACGTTAAAACTGATTTAGACAAAATTATTTTTTTTCTTATTTGCATCTCATTATTAATTAATTAATTAATTTAAAGATAATGACCTAGAGATTATATATTTGTAATAAGTTCTATTATTCCAATTCCAATTTCAATCAAATTATATTTTGGTCAAAAAAAACGTCAAATTTGCACTTTTGGTTGGAATGTTAACTTGAAATTGAGTGATAATAAAAAAAATGAATAATTGACCTATTAATCAGGTTAAAATACATTGATGTATATATAATTAAATCCATAACTATCATTCATGTTGATTAGTTATAGTGATTATTAGAGTGGATTAATGTCTTTCTCAAGTAAAGTCATTCTTTAATTATCTATATAATTATTATTAGCCTTATTGTATAAGATTTATCTAAACTTTAAAAAATGCCTCTTTGGGATTAGGTTTACTAAAGCAACCACCTTTAGTTGTTTTCTTGAAGTTGACCTCAACCTTTTGCTTATCTCATTCATTTGCTTGTTTAATGAACGAGTAGATGCAAATTTAATGGAGGAAACAAGGATAAATCTTCGGTAACGCATGCTATCCAAGCCCAGAGCTCGACCCAAAAAGCAAATTTCTTACTTTCGTTGACAAGAATTTTCGATCTTGAAACCTCCAATATATCACAAGATTTCAAACTTGTATCTTCTTTCCTTTTTGTAGACAACCAAAAGATTTCTCTGCTCAAGAGTCTATCAAACATGTCCACGATATAGAAGTAGGATTAAATGTCTAAAACAATTCCAAGCACATCATGTGACAAAACACAGAAAACCCAAGTAAAGGAACACTTCAAAATTTAGCATATTTAATAACAATACCAAGCGCGTAAAGTTTTAACAAATCCTCCAAGAAAATTAAATCCGCAAGGAGTAACAGATGCTATAATGCCTAGATGAAAACAGAAATGCAAAAACAGCATAACCAAAATCTCTCTTGTAGAAGTTGTTCCAATATCAATCTCTTAACGATTGGCCTTGGCAACCCTTTCAATCTCATCCTTCTTCTTAATAGCATAGCTGCAGAAACAAAAAACATCCACAGAAGTAAGCAATTAAATTCGCATACCCAAAATGAAAAAAGCCAACAATCATTGTATATGGTTATCAAAAAGCAATCAGTTCAAAATATACTCAACTAAGATTTTCTACTACTATGAGTGAACCACTCAGTCTCTAGCCTCTTACCTATTTGAAGAGCCCTTGGCAGCATTGATGAGTTCATCTGCAAGACACTCAGCTATGGTCTTGATGTTTCTGAAAGCACTCTCACGTGCACCAGTTGTCAGCAAATAAATTGCCTGGTTAACACGACGAAGTGGAGAAATATCAACGGCTTGACGTCTGACAACACCAGCTGAACCAATACGTGTTGCATCTTCCCTTGGCCCACTAAAAGATTAAATGGAGAAGATAAAGCTATCAATGAGACAGATATAGTAGGCATATAGAGATATTTGGTTGAAGCTGATAAAAAAGAATTTGAACTGAAGTTGCAAAAGAGTATTTGAAAGATTCATTTATGTGAGGTCTAACAATCACTAGGAAAAAAATATTCACCAGGATTTTGAATATTGAAGTTAAGTATTTGCAAAACAACCAATTTTTTTGCAAATACTGAATAAAGAACTTGTTCTAAACCAGGCCCACTGTTTGGCAAGAACAACACAATATAAATTAGAAACAGAGCCTCCCGATCCATCACCATACTCACTCTTCCCAAAAACGAAACAAAAAAACCCAGTTAAATGGGTAATCAACAACGTAATTAAGACTCACAACAGTCACCATCCCTGAAGACAATGAATCAAGGGTTCACCATCTAAGCTCACCTGTTGATAACAGCATCAACAATGACTTGAATTGGGTTTTGGTCTGTCAACAAATGAATGATCTCCATGGCATGCTTGATAATACGAACAGCCATTAGCTTCTTTCCATTGTTCCTTCCATGCATCATGAGAGAATTGGTGAGCCTCTCAACAATTGGGCACTGGGCCTTCCTGAAACGCTTCGCCTGGTATCTGCCAGCTGTGTGTGGCATGTAAACTGGATGCTTGTTAGCAGTCGCTGTGATGTAATCCTCAACAGACATGTCATTGATCTTCACCAGAAATTGAGATCATAGTTAATTACAGATCTTTCAAATTGTACTCAAGATTACATTCCTTGTTAATAGAGCTTAAGATAATACTCAAGCTTAAAGTCAGAAGCAGACGGAATATTCATCTTGGAATGTTATTGAGAAAAAATTCACACACTTTTACTGAGAGCTACAATCGCTTGGATTCAATAGACTAATGGCAGTTGATGAAAAGACGTATATAGTTGATACCAATAAACTAGGGTCAGGTTTAAGTCATTTAAGTACCTCACCCAAGGTCCAATTGTTCATTCGAGTCTTTAAGGAGGCGTTTTGAATTGAAATTTTGTTACTTTCCACAATTGGCTGTAAAATTAATGTTGTATTCACTTTTTTTCATTCCAAATTACTGCCAAAAATTCAGAAACGCCACCAATTCTCAAGTAGTATCATTATTCACTTTGAAAAAAAAAACTATATTCAAATAATCAATTTTCATGGCCAAACTCCCACTTAGTCGTGTTACAGATTTATATACTATTGTACAAAACTTCTAGTGATAAATGAAGGAACATACACCATGATGACTCTTGTAGCTCACCATTTATTGGAGATTTTTCGCCTAGTATTGTTGTCATTGCATCTGCCACAATAAGATGTTACTGCCTGACTTAATATCCTAGTCCTTTTGAGCCGAAAAGGATCATTCTTCAATACAGATTAAAAGCTACATCAACAAGATAAGCTTATTCTTCGATTAACTAAATTTAAACATTCTTCAATACAGACTACGAAGCTATATCAATCAGATTAGTTTATCCTTCAATTACCTAAATTTAAACATTCAGGTACTACAGGTTGCAATTTGCTTCATATAAAAAACAAATGAAGTAAATTAGATTTGAATCTAGCGAAAGAAAGATCTATTACCATCTTTAATCACGTCACAATGAAAAAGCATAAAAAAATGAACCTAGAGAAATGGTAGGTACCTCAACATCATCATAGCTCCAGCGATTGAAAAGCATGACATCGGTGTGAACCTTGTTCTCTTGTTTTGCATTGGCAGCAGAGGGGGCGGCTACTACACCTGCGTCCATTTTTTCTTCTACTTCTCTTGCCTGCTCCGATTCACCTGAAAAATCTAATAGTTAAACAAACGCATTTCGAATAAACTTTGAGAAGGATTCGACGGAAAGCGCCGCCGGGTTACCTTCCGGGGAGAAGCGTTCTCTTCGGCTGTATGCTGCTGCTATATTAGCGAACGAAGTGTGACAAAACCCTAGATGTTTTATAGTAGGGCTTTGTGAAAGAGAGTTGGGCTTTAACGCCATAGCTCGGCCCAGTAAATATTGGGCGTTATATTAGGCCCAAGTCCAATATCATTACAGCTGAAGCTCATGACAACTGACGAGCGAAGTAACTACAAAAATATAAGACTATTTTAATCATGTTCTTGTCTCCGAATTCCATTTGTGAAATTATGTTGTTATTGTATGAATTATGTTTATGTATTATCTTTCAAATTTTAATAGTATTTACATGTCCAAACACAATTAAAAATTAAATATTACTATTAAAAAAGTTTCAACTATCAACTAATTTATGTTTAAAAAAATTGAGAAATTTAGATCAAATACCAAATGAAGGTAAATTGATTTCTCGTTATTCCTCTGAAGGTGCATGAAAATATCATAATCCACATTCCACGTAAAAGTTTGTTTACTTTTATTGATAAATTCATTTGTTTGTGTTGTTATATGTTTTTTAAAAAAAAATAATTATGTTGTGTTGTGGACCCACATTCTGTTGAGCTAGATAACCTGAGTGGGGCACCAAGGAGAAGCACGCGTTTGAGGACTGCACCTAAGAAATTCAATGATTATATTGTGACTGGGGGAAATCACGTGAAGGTGCTGGAAGTTAATATAAATAGCTAAGATGTGGATGAGTTAGAGTAGGCATCAAGTCATAGCAATTTCTTATTCTCGTGTTCAAATATAGATAATTCGTTCAAAATTTTATAAGTTAAATACAAGATAATTTAATTTGAATTTAATCTCAATCCATTCGTATTTTAACTCATGTTAAAAAAAAATTCAATTAAACTCAATTTAATATCAAATTTAAATCGCTCTTTATTTGCATCAGTATAATGTGTGTCCTCATATTAAAAGTATGAAACTGTCTATTTTATATTTCTAAAATTTATCATTTTCTTTAGTTGAAATTCAAATTTTGATTATAAAAGGTTAAACAATAATATGTCAAGGAAAACTGGAAAAAGATTCAACATGATTGATGGATGTATATCCAGCAGCACACAGCAAATCAAACAAGAATCATTACTTGTTGCCATTGATACAACACTAACAAAATTATATCATAAAACCATTCCAGAAACTTGACGTTCACCAAAATGCCAAAAGCTCCAAACATAAAAGAGTCTAAGCAAACAAAACTGAAAACTATTAAAGATGGAACAAAATCCCAGCCAGCATCAAGTATTCACGGGGATTTCAATGTGATATTCATAGTTATGTGCTCAGCGCAACCTCCTGGCCTCCCTCTCAGACTCCAACAGTGTGAGGACATCACCCTCTCTGACTGGTCCCTTGACATTTCTCATGATAAACCTGTTCTGGTCATCAAGAAACTTAACTCTCACCTGAGTCACCTGTCCTCTGGATCCAGTACGACCCATGATTTTAATCACAATAGCATGCTTGGTTACAGATTCCATTCTGCAAATGCGGAATATAGTAGTAAGAAGCCATAATGGATAACACATTGAGAGGGGTCGAATGAAACAAAAGCAGGTAAGAGCCAAACAAACACGCCAAAATGTAGCATTCTATCAACTTAAGAAGCCAATTGTCCTCTAAAGAACATTCAATATTCAAAAGAAACAGCACTCCAACACTTTCACCTGTATAAGCATTCCATCAGTAGCAGATCCATGATCTAATTTACAGCATTCATAACATCTATGCACCAATTACACTTCCATTACAACAGGTCTGCAACTTGGTTTCAACTATCCATCACATTGTTTAGTGCTATAACAAATAAACATAGCATATATATATGTTTATTACATAGTAAATATGCATTGGAGGTAACAAGATACCAACATACAGTAACTTTGCAGCGTAGATCACTGCAGGTTCACATATCTTCTCCAGCCAGTATGCTGATCTATATACCTCAAATATAGAGTCAGTTTCACTATTTCATTTGTGTCAATATTATATTGCTCGCTGAGTTAGACCCTTATTTTTCTTAGCTAATTTATAGAGTTGAGCTTAGCTAAGAGACACATTAGCAATACTTGGTTTTTCTCCTTATGCCTTATCGACATTCTGTTAGCATGTAAATGTAAGACTAGTGAACGAAAAATCTTCTCTTTTCCTCCTACACTCTTCACATACATGTACTATATAACAGTAAAGAACCTACACGGTATCATCTGTAGCTTTCCATGAACCACATTGGTGCACCTAAATGCCAAGACTTCACCTTTAATCACACAAATACATTCTAATAACGTTCAATCAAACCTAATAACATCAAAATTCAACTAACTAACCCTAAACAACGAGATAAATCAAATAAAACCAACGCACCTAAGGGTGTGACCTAGAGATCTCGGGTTACATTCAAAACAGAGACAAAACACTAGGTGATCGCTGGTAGGTGACATATATCAACTTGAAACTGACACCACAGCTATCTATCTAAACGAAAACAATGACTTCGATACATATGTTCCCTTTCTTCTCCGATTCGATCAAAAAAACAATTTTTTTCATGAAATGGAAAATCACTTGTTTTCCAAAGTACACATTTCATCAGCAGGCAACAATCAATCAGAAAAACAATAACAAATGATATGATATACATAAATTATTATATGAATCACACAAATCTAAGTCATATTATTGAATTTCAGCAAGAGAATACCAAATAGCTAACCTTAAAAGACGGGAAGAAGGAGAACAAAGCTAAGACGGCTGAAAAAAAGCTCACACGCCGCACTAATGGATTTTGAAGTAAAAACCCTAAGGAGTAAAGCATTTATATATTGATTGATGAAGCTCATGAAATTACTTTTCTATCCCTTGTCATAGTCAATAATGGAGATTATTGATTAATTTATTCTAAATAGAATACATATTCAAATACATAAAAATACATAAATATTAATATTAAGTATTCCTTCGTTTCAATTTGTGTATTTTGCTTTTTTTTTTAGTCGATTTAAAAAAAATAGTACCTCTTTTCTTTTATGACAAGTCTTTAAATTTAATTTTTTAGATAACATATTTAAGGCCATAATATTAAAATACATTTTAGTACTTTCAATGTATCATTAGTTTCGGGCAATAAGACTAAAAAATATTATTTATTTTCTTATATTTCATGTCAAGCCAAAATCATACAAATACATTTAAACACATGAAGTATAAATTATCTCAATTTGGATAATTATGTGTATACACAGTCAAGTAAAAATTCTCTATAACGACATTGTATGTCGAGATTCTTTTTCCTTTTTTTGTTATAAAGAACATATAATATAATTAACAATGAAATCGACCATTGATAAAATTTGTCTTTATTAATATCTCACACATTGTATTGTTGCGGCGTAGTTGAAATAGAGGTTAGCATATGGTGTTTATGTGATACAAAGGTCAAACTAAGACTTAAAGGTAAGTTCTATAGAAAAGTAGTTAGACTGACTTTATTGAATCTGACGAGTGTTAGCCAATAAAAAACTCTTATGTCCAAAAGAAGAAGGTTGTGGAAGTGTGGATATTAATATGGATTAGGCTAAAACCTCTCTTTGAATTTTAGTCATTCTATTTATTCACGGAATAAGTAATGATCCAAGGATTCTTACTCAGGGAATCCTTGAAATGAAGATATCCAATCCAAGGTGGAAGTGGCTCCGAAGCGGACAAGATGCGGGAGGCTAGACTGAAATGGTTCAAGCATTTCAAGAAAAGATACACACACACCCCAATGAGAAGGTGTGATAGGTTGACGCTGGAGTGTCCGAGAAGAGTATAGGTAAGCCAAAGAAGTATTGAGGAGATATGATCATGGACATTTCAAGTCTTCATCTTATCAGGGACATGACCCTTTATTATAAAAAGGTGTGGAGGTTGAGGATTCAGATAGAAGTCTAGTAGTAAATAGTTTCAGGTCTGGTCTCTTCGGCTAATAGCATTAGTCTTATTTTCAATATTTTACTATTTTTGTGTTTCTCACTCTCAGTTTTCTACTACTTGTTATCTCGTATATCTCTCTATTTTTTACCATCATGCTATTGCTTATGTCTTCATAAGTGTTGTGTTCTGCTTTCTTCAAGCTGAGGGTTCTTCAGAACCAGCTTCTCTACCTAACAAGATAGAGGTAAGAATATTTGCGTACATTTTACCTTTTCAAATCCCAAGTACTTCACAATCTTGGAGGATCTTAGCAAAAATTGGGTCCTTGGGATGCTATGTCTTTAAGCACAACCATCAATTTAAAAGACATTTTTATAGACCTTGCCACACACTTCAATCAATTTATTATTTTACACCTGCATAGACTTAGATAAACAGGAAGAAATAACCTAGCCTTTTGGCTCTGTTGGAATAATTAAGTTATTGAGAACCTAAAACATTGTGAAGTCTCTAAAATTTTTTGACCAAAAAAGAAAAATAAGGATAATCAGATGAACAAAATTGAATAAGAGAAAAGTAATTATGTTATTTTGATCTTTTTTCTATTTAATCTTCAAAAAAGTGTTATATTACAATTTACATCTTGCTGTACAGAGTGAAAAAAAGAGAAAAAACTGGAAAAATGCTGAAGAAGAAATCCTAGCAGAAAATTGTTTTCCTCTCTGGAATTACTTATTAATCAACCAAAAATTGCATCTCTTTTTACTGATGGAGTATCTGATTCTGAGAATACAACTACTTCAAAATCAGGTCTTTTGCATTGATCATTTGCTTCTCTAGAAAAGATTGTTGGCGTATAACGACGAGTAAATTTCCAGGAAGTTGGAAATGCAGTCTCCATAACGCGAAATTGGAGCTCAGATGGATAGTCCCTCATGCATCCTGTTGGTGAAATTACAATAAAAAGATTATAAATAACAATTGAAAAAGTAAAATAGAAGAATAAAATCTTCAGGCTGAGGCGCGGATATATCGCTCTCTTTAAGGAGATTCAAGCCACTGCAGTAAATGTTTTCACCGGTCCAGCAGTAATTCTCTTGACTTGTCCCCTCCAGGATACAACAGCCTTCTATTTTACTTTTTCAATTGTTATTAATAATTTTTTTTTTATTGTAATTTCACCAACAATTTTATGGAGATTCAAGCCACTGCAGTAAATGTTTTCACCGGTCCAGCAGTAATTCTCTTGACTTGTCCCCTCCAGGATACAACAGCCTAAACAC
>JBCEWC010002265.1:0-35426 GCA_038996855.1 Solanum aculeatissimum
TTTTATTTTATTATTTTTTTCCTTTTCATTGTTGGTTGATAATCTACAATTTTAATTATAATTATGTATTTGTCATTTTTATCAATTTTTATTAGTATATATTTAAATTTATTTTTTTAATGTAATTGGTAATAACTAATAAGTTACGTGTTCAAAATATGTTTAATGTGATAGTTCACTTTCTATATTTAAAATAATTATTTTATTGACATTTTTTTACAAATATAACGTTTGTGAAAACTTAAATTTTCCACAATATAATATTTTTATGAGATTTATTAATATAATCAAAGAGATAACTTGTTTAAAAAATTATTTAATCATTCTTATCTAGACAAAAGAACAATTATATTACGTTAACTTGAAAAATAAAATAAGTAATCTACCATAATTAATTAATTTTGACTTGATTAATTTTAAAGTAAAATGATATTATAATGTTAATATTCTTTTCTATTTTTTTAATCTAATAAATTACAAACATGATAAGTATATTTTATAAAGAATTACTCTTTTATGATATAGTAAATGTTTATAGTTCACTTTAAATGCAAACATTCCATCCTTCATTTTATTTTTAAAGCTACTTTTTACAATCTTTTATATATATATATATATATATATTGTAAAATATTGAAATTATTTTATTTATTCTTTAATTTCAATCTAATATGTTATTAATTTTATCTTACTTATTTCTTTTCACGTATGTTAGAACCAAAATAAAGGTTGAAACAATTAATTATATTTTTATAAGAATAATTTTTTATATTAAAATAGTTATTTTTAGTACACAAAATGAATAGAAAAAATATTTAGAATTAAATTAAAGTAATAGAAAAATAGACTAATTAGATTAGATATCACAATAATTCATAAAAGAAAGAAAGTAAAATAATAACAAAATAAAAATTAATAATTAATTAAAACTTTCTCATTGTTTAAATGTGCATTTAATAAAGTGTGTCAAATTTAATGGACCTTTTAACTATTAACTCATAACAAAATAAAAAAAAAAATCATAACCTTTTGAAGAAATAATAAGACACCATATCTTAAGATGTACATTTAATTAATTATTTTTTAAAAAAACTTTTTCATTTTACAACCATTAGAATTTTCTAGAACTTGGATTGATATTTATGAAAAACTCACACATAAGTTACATAATGTAATAATTACTTTAAGTTTATTTTTTAATTAATTTTATAAAAATATCCTTGATTGTCCTATTTATGGCTTTTTATATAATAAAATAAAAATAATAACAAAGAAACTTTCTAGAAAAAATTAATATATAAAATTTGTGTAGTATATTTAATCATGTATAGTGAATTTAGAGGACAAACATAATGCAAAATATATAATATTTTAATAAATTAAGATAGAATGACAAATATATTCTTGATTCCTCATGCTTCCTCTTTTATATTGAAAGATGGTTCTAGAATTATTTATTTTTCTTCTTATCTTTTTTTGGTAGATTTTTGTTAGTATGTGAAATTACATTTTTATTATTAGTCATCATTCATTTTATATTTCTATATAATAGAAAAAGAAGTTTCTAGAACTACTTTTTTTCTTGCCATCTTTCTTGATAGATTTTTATTACTTATTAGTATGAAATAAGTCAACATATTATCATTTACCCTTGCATAACAGTATAATTACAAATTTATCGTTAGCCGTCCTCAACTTGGCTCCTTGAACCAATCACGAAGCTCTCAGTTGAGTTGTTTAGGTTCTGGAATTCCATCTCTAATTGAAACAGTAAAAATATGATTTCAAAATAATTAATCCCAAAATGATTTGTTCCCGCCAAATGACCCCAAGCTTGGAACTAAAGTAATGACAATGGTGGATTGGCATTGGCAAGCAATTATTCATGGGGAAATTTTGATGGTTCTCTTTTTAAGCAAGGTTACTTTCAATTATTTCATATGCCACTAACTAAAGGTGTTTTTTGATGTTGTGAAGACTGGTAGAGTGACTACTATAGTAAAAGAACATTAGTGGGCTTCACTGGACTTCCACGCAAGTATCATAGATTTGATGAAAATCATTTAAGCAATAGCATTGTTTTTGCAAGACTAAATGAGGCTTTATACATTCATTATTTCCAAGAAAGAAAGTTTCAAGTATTTTAGGTTTGTAATCCAAGAAATTGAGGATATCGACGATGATATTACACATCACATATTGGTATAGTACGAATGAGGAAACAATAAAAAGGTATCATCAAAACTTGAAGAAATTTTTTACATAGTGGTGGTTAGATCGTTTTTGTTGTACGGGGTGGAGCGCTAACCAATCAAGAATTTTCATGTTCAAAAGATGCAAGTTGCGAAAATGAGGATGTTAAATTGGATGTGCGGACATACTAGGAGGGATAAGATAAGAAATGAAAATATCATGGACAATAAGTGGCCTTCATGGTGGACACAAAGATAAAATCGAGATTGAGATGGTTCGAGCATGTGAAAAGGAGATGCGCAGATGACCCAATGATGAAGTGTGAGAAATTGGATATGGGGGATATGAGGAGATGTAAACATAGGCCGGAAAAGTATTAGGAAAATACAGGACATGGCGTAGCTTCATATTACTAAGACATGACTTTAGATAGGAAGGTGTGAAAGTTGCCTAATTAGGATAGAAGATTAGTGGATAGTGGGGTGTTGTGTTGATTTTCAAAGTTTTGTGCTTGTTGGTATTTAACGTAGTACTAGTCGTATTCTTGTAGTTCTTGTTTTTGATATCTATAATCTATTATCATATATCGTTTATTTTATTTCAGTTATCACATTTTATTATTATTATTATTGTTCCTTTTGTGTAGGTTGTGTTGCTTTTCTTATTAATTGTTACGTTCTCTTTACTGTCTTCTTCTTTTATTTGGATTTGTTGCACTTGAATGGAGAATGTTGGACATAGTGTAAGGTTTGCGTACACTCTAACCCTCCTAGATTCCACTTATGGGATTTCACGCAATATGATGTCGCGGTTGTTATTATTCTTTTGCATCTTCTAGAAGTGTATTTATAGGATGGATATTTTTATTTTTAATAAAAAGGGTTGAGTTTAAATTCTAGAAATATTTCATTAGGAAGCACTTTTTCATAAGTTTGACTTACCAAATATAAATACATTTATGTTTTTGGTCATTAAGAATATCTTGTTAATCACCAAGTGAATTCATTACGAAGCAATGTCCTCTATCTTAAAAGGAAAGCATTTCAGATGGTCATAGTAATTTCTCTCACTTTGATATAAGGGACAACTGGAACAGATTGCATTAATTGAACTCTCCCAACATAGAAGAGTTTCTTAGTTGTCCAAGAAGACATCTTGGCAGCTATTGTTTGTATCAAATGTTGTACACTAGTAGTCAATGTATGACCCAAGTATTTGAAAGACTTTTTTTAGGGATGATAATTGAGACACGACAGGGAAAAGTAGGACTGATGGTTAAATATCTGAGATCGATATTTATATTCGAATTTGTACCGTACAAGGTATATCATAGTACCGGAAATTGATGGTTGAGGATGGACAGGTCTTATCCATCCAACCCAACTCATATATTGATCAACTTACTCCTATGTATCTACCAAACATTAGCAGCAGATTTTGGCACTAATGTTACATTGTAGATTTAGAATCAATCTACTTGTGCTTCAGCTGTCTAAATGTAGATTCAGAAGCATTCAAATTTAACAAAAATGAAGAATATTACATAAGGACTAAACGAGGCAAGGCTAAATAGGCCTGAATCTAAATGGGAAAAACTGTTATACAGGACAAGCCAAAATAAAACTCTGGCAGGGGAAAACTTAACTTACCCCACCCCGCCCTAATTCCCCTCCCCACAGTGACAAGTCCATTTTTCCAACATCTCTTTTTGAACCTCATTTATCACACCCCCAAAGTATACAGACCTTTTGTTGACCATTGGCTTGCAATCCTAAAGCAACATCCAAAGGGCAGTAAGCAACCAGAGAAGCACAAAAAAATGGTTTTGGAACAGTGAAAAATAATCTGGTTGAACAAAACAAAAAGCACAAAATGTCATGTTAAGTTCCGACAACCATAAGTATGATCAGATACAATTGACATTCAAGTAGTTGAGCTGACGACTCCAATTTGGTCCGCTCTACTTTCAACTGCAAAAGCTGTTGTTGAGGAATTAAAGATCAAGGTTATGACAAAATTTTTTTAAATGTTCCACAATCCAACAAGCTCTTCAGAAAGTTTGACTAATTTAGAAGTGAATAATTAAATAAGTAAAAACACCTCTTTCTTCATTCTATGCAGTTGGAATTGTAATGCAGTTTCAAGACTTGTCATCCCAAACAGACAGGGTTCAAATCCTACAACTCTATCCGAGAAACAAAATGGGGGGATAAACCAAAGGACTAAAGTTTCATGTAGAGGCCTTAGGAGCAGCAGATTTCTTTTTCGAATTATTTGTCTTTTTGTCAGAATCAGCAGCCTTCCTCTTGTCCTTCCTCTCCCTCTTCTTTAGAGCAGTCAACCGGGCCTTCAGCAAAATCGCATAAGATGCTTGGAAACGTTGGTGATCTTTTGCTCCAACCTGTTAGTCCCGATGAAATCATGTGTATCATTAGCCACAGGTAGTGCAATGACGCATCAAAACCTAAATAATAATCATATGAACTATAAAAAGCAACAAGCAAGACATAGATAGAAATAACATGACATCACCCCCGTAAGGGTGCCTGTGTTAAAGATGGATGCCGGTGTTCAAGATGATCGGTTTTCTTTAATAGAGAACAATATGTTAAGCTTAAGTTCTCTTCTTTTTGGTATATGGCTTGTATACAGGATTTCTCCAATCATTAATCATAATATTTAGCTCATCAAAAAGAGCAACAAGCAAGATATAAATACAAATAAGATGAAGAAAATAAAGACAGCTAAGGTAAAGAAAATCTAAGTTGGTGTTCTTGTCTACAATATAGGATGTGGAGAGGCATTCAAGAAGGAACTGGGGAGGGCTAGCCAGAAGACATACCAGACAAAGTTGTTTATTAAAGGACGTACACATTCTTAAGACACATGACGGGCTGTTTTGCCCAAACTTCATCCCATGTGTACCATGTGGAAAACCTTGTCATTTCTCAATTTCAAGAAGTAACAAATCAAAAGAGTATTTGCATGTGCAGGTGAGCAAAATTCAGAACATCATTGTGCAAAAAGGCTCCAGCTCGCAAATGCTTTCAGTGCTACAAATATACTTTATGATAAGTTGAAGTGACACGTGAAATTTACACCAAGAACACCGAATTAGTACCTTCTAGAGATATTAAATCACAACTGGCTCATCAAGAAAAAACCTATACAAACCCAACATGTGAATAATGGACGAACTAAACTACAACTACCATGCTATTTTAGCAGTGAAGGCTTGAGAATCTTGACAATGTTTACATTTTGGGAAGTCCATGATCTTAACCACGTTTTTTTTTTCTTGGAGAATGGTAAAGTTGTACATGCTGGCAACCTCCAAAAAGTTGTAGGATCCAAACAAATAAGCAGAAAGAAATTACTGCAATTACAAAGATCCTAAAATGTCTACTAACAGGTCAGCATCTTCTATGCCCGCTTCTTTACATCAAAAATACAAAATATTCATACAATTTTCTTTGATGTTCTGGGATTGGGTTAGAGGTATCCTCAAAGCATGTGTTGTTTTTTCTCTCCATACTGACCACTATATGCAATATGGTATTATCTTCCACCATTTCTTCTGACTCTTTCTCCTCTCCTTATCCATCAGCTAAGTAGGTCAGCAGTGTGTTCAGGCATTACCCAATTTGCTTTAGACATACTTAGAAACATAGACCAGATCTGTGTTGTAATCTTCCAATGAAGAAACATATGACTATTAGTTTCCTCATTCTCCTTGCTAAAAAAAATATTCCACCCTTACGAGGACCAAGTGTCAACTATTGATGCTTCAGGGTTGCTACAGACTGAGAACAGTCAGGAAATGAGCTCATCAAAGGCTCCTGCAATCAGTTTCTCTCGAAAATGAATCTCGGTGTCATTCTCCACATTGTAGTCTATATTCCCAGCCAACATAGACCATAAGTTCCTAATTGTCCTCCATACTGACACCCATAGGCTGTAGATACTATTTTTGTATGACAAGGGAAACCCGCAGGGTGAAATCCCAACTCCTATGCAATAGCTCGCAAACTACACAGGAGAGGTAACTCATACTAGGCAAGCCCGATGCGACGAGCTTGATCTAGAAGGCAAACCCCTTGCTTTTGTTGGCAAGGGGTTTCGAACTTGAGACCTCCAACATGGAAGTCCAAGCCCAAACCACTGGGCCACCCCGAAGGCTCTAGATACTATATAGGAACACCAACAGTCGCTCTGCCCATATTTGTTGATAATTACTTCCAAAGTGCATGGTCCTTACCAATCAACCTCCAAAGCCATTTGCCGATAAGCATCTATTTTCTGAAGCCCCACATTCCTGATACCTAGTCAACCATATTGTCAGCTCAGCTATGCCATTTCACGAGGTGATACCTCTACCCTCCTTATTAGCCAACCTTTTTAGGATTTAGAGCTACATATGTGGCACTATAGCTCTTTCCAAAATACTCCTAAATTTCAATTGACGTGAAATCCAATCTATTTCTGTAATGCACATGTCATCCGAAGCACCAAGAATATACTAAAAAGAGAGAGAATCTCATATTGTTTCCATCAGGCATGGAGCTTTATCTAATGCACAAGAATAAAGGCTCCCTATACCTCTTATTCTTCAAAGTTCCTCCGCGACCCCTGTGCTTCATCTTCATTAAGCATTGAGAAATTCATATAGTTAAACTCTCTCCTCCCATCCTCAAGATCAACAAACAGGGGGGCGAATTGAAGGCTAATATTTCCCCCTTGATGGTGTTGGTTCCTCCACCGGTATTCCTTAACAATTAGCTTGTCAATTATTAGCAATTCTTTGAAAATATTTAGAATTTTTGTCTCCCTATCTTAACCATCAAACCCTTGACTTCTGCCTTCAAGCAATCTTCTCGTTTCTGGTGATCTCTTCTAATTCAATGGACTGGCTAGCTTTTAGGATCACTTCTTCCTCATTTAAGTCTCTTTGTTCTTGAGTACATCAAGATCAGCAATTTGATCTAGACAAGCAGTTTTCGTGGCTTCTAAACTTCCACCTTGGAATGAACCTCGTTCCCTTGACTTATTTTTTAACATCCTGAGCTTTTGAGCAAGGAATGAATGTCAAAATATGTCCATCAACTCCTCATTTTGCCTATAAAGCCCTCAGCCCCAACTCACCAGTTATCAAACTTTGAAGTATGACCTAAGGTTATCTCAATCTCCACATTACAGATATAGGAATATGGTCAAATGATATTTTAGGTAACCCTGAATGTTTAATGTTTCTGAATACTTCATCTCATTCTGTGGATAATAGAAATCAATCAGACCTTCAGTCTATCTGTAGGTTATTTCCCCTGTTCCATGTGTAAATTGCCCCAATTAAAACTGAAAATGTGTTGGGATGTCAGCCTCAAAAGAAGCTTTAATGACTAACAAATAGACAGTGCAATAACACTTCAGATGCCATAAGAGGAAGGGAAATTCCCCCAAAAGGCAAGATTCCATCATGTGGCCTACACAAAGAGATGGGAACTTCACAGAAAAATCTTGCTACAAATTTATCGCAGCTACAGTCATATATAATGAGAATTGGCCTTGGAAGTTGACTTGATAAACAAAAATCCCCTAGTAATGTTGCATGCTTCTGCTGGTGTTGCTGTTCGAATATGCCTAACACAGTCAAACCTGCAGAAAGCAGAATGTTCCCCCTGCAGCAGTGCTATCTTTTTTTTTTTTGAAACTGGTAACTTTGTATTTTCCTCAAAAGACAGTACTAAAACTGTACTGGTCAGAATTTTTACAACTTGTACTTCAAATCCTACTATCTTTTACTAAATTGAATCTAGCACATCATTTATAGAAATAGTGTCGTTTGAGTATAACTGATTACACCAAAAACAAAATACCATAAGACAATTCAGTTTGATTTTTTGCATACTATTCTCTACACTATGAAAAGCTCTAGAGTTCCTTTCCTTCCATATTGCCCACCATATTCCATACTGCCTGCAGCAGTACTATCTAATTGAACAGGAAAATGAAGATGCTGAGGTTTTATTCATACACTCACTACTTAGAAATAAGGGATCTTCCTCAGTTTGAAATTTGAATAATTTTAGAAGTTTGAATTCTTGGAAGTTGTATAACATCAGCAAGTTCAAACATTTCAGTGCATCCCAACTATTCCTCTCCATTCACACTGTCCACCAAATGCAATGTGGAATTAAATCCCACCAGGTCTTCTGTCTCTTGATACCTCCTCCCCCGATCCAGAAACTTAGTAAATTGGTTGTACGTTCTGGCATAGTCCATTTCACTTTTGAAAGGTTGAGTAACATGGACCAGATTTGTGCTATGAAAGTACAATGTAAGAATAGGTGACTATTAGTTTCCCCTGTCTTCCCACATAAAGAGCACCAGGGAATTATGATCTTTCCTTCCCTCAAAACTTCATGTGTCAAGCATACCTTGTTAACTATGAGTTATCAATCAAGTAAACGAGGACCACAACTATCATTCTCTTTGCACCACAAGGCTACCATCCTTTTTTCTTAAAAAAGGATTGCTGCTCTCAATCTCAAAGATATAGGCCAAGAGCTAGAATATATCGATATGTCCACGTTTAAACTTATGCTAAGAATTAATTCATACAACAAACTAACAATCTCAAATGTTCTCAGAGAACATCGTGCCCAACAAAGCAAAAAAGAAAGGGGAAACGGCAAGACTGGCAAAAAGAAGATGTAAACACAATCAGACCAACAAGACTAGGCAATGGAAATGAACAAAACACATTCTACGGTGATTACCATTGTGGAAATATTCTTTTTTCCATCAGTTGCTCGGATGAGGCACTTAAATTCAAGATTTTCACCAGCTGTCTTCATCTTATTCCGTTGGACTTTAGATTTATCAGAAGCTGTGGATACAAAGGACAAGATTGCTCAATCAGTATTTTAATCTATCGCTCCATTATTATTATTATTATTATTATTTTTTGAGGACTCTATCCCTCTATTGTTAATCAATCATAAAGAGAATACAGAACACAAAATACAGGAAAATCAATGAAGAGGCAAACTCACAGTGTTTGAGAGTAACCCAAACGGAACCATGTTCAGTTGTTCGCTCAAACATACTTGTCAGTTCATTGAGAAATGGGTCTGGCTGCAATCGTACCTGACAAATTCAATTCAGATCAATAAGTTCTACTAAAAAGATGGACAAAGCCGCTCCTTCAAACTCCCTAAAATAAGCAGAAATGTCATTTAATTTTGTATCCACAAATAGGAAGCACATTGAGCTCCACCAATGTGAATTTGCATTGCCAGCGCCACCCAAATAAAGGAGGAAGGGATAAGCGAGGCTGATAGCTTGGTGCTCAGGAGATAAAGCAAGGATGAATCCAATGTGTAGAGTTAGACGATTCATGAAATTACGCTTATTTCTACTCTTGCTATCAACCCACGAAATCCAGTGATAGCCAGGGTAAATTTCAAATTCTACAAATTCTCAAACCCTACACATGGAATTCATTGCTACATACTCTCTTAGGCACGCAGTACATCAGTACCTGAGGGTAATGCTAAATGGCAAAGGCTCCATCACCCCCAACTAGTTAATTCAATCGAGATAAGCACTTGAACTGGTATTAACTAATTTCCACAATCAATATATACTTGGATTCGGGATACAATACATAAACAATTCAAGAATGCGACGAATCTAGGATGGGTTTTATAATCTACAGAAACCCATAACGTCAAAAAGGAAATATAACAAATTGGGGATCAAATAAAGCTCTAAACAAGAAAAATTAATATGAAGGAGCGATTTATAAAAGAGATATCCAGATTTGATTCAAAGAATTGATTTTGATGAGTTGAAGTTGGGGTTTACCATCTTCGAAGGCCTTGTAGAAATCCCTGACAGCAGCAAAACCGAAAAACCCAAAAGACGAAAAAAGAAGCGAGGGGTTTGTATTAGCAGCTTCCGTGCACTTGAATCGACAAGAAAACCATAAACAATTTATACTAATTGGATCCTTAAAAGGTATTTCCGTAATTGCACATAAATGAGGTAAAATTAATTGGCTAATAAAAGAAATTTTTTAAAAAAAGTTTTTCATCCAACGTTCAGTATTAGTATTTGTATTGGAGCTTGACTAATCCAGATTCGCTCATTCGGAAAAAGCGCTTCTTACCAAAGATTTATACTAGTCCCATCCACTATACTATATCGTTTAATGATGCTAACAAAAGTAGTTGTTGTAGTTGTCATACAATTATTTTAGAATTATTCACCCCTTAGTAACACATAAAAGATACAATTTTCAAAAAATATGGTGTCACACTCCAGTAGGGTACCCTTGGTGTAGCCGACACTTGAAGAACCATTGTTGATTCCCCAAGAGAACCACTTGGCCTCATCATCACATCACAGACAACATCGAAAGTAAATACTCACGTAAATACTAAGGATTTAACCAAGTAACTGAATCTCTATATCAATAATAGTTTTCAATGAACAAGAGTTAAAAAGTAAATAACAATCAACTATTCACTAATCAACATCCATGAAAGCCCTAATCCAAATCTAGAAGATGCCAAGACAAGTCCTAGATTACTTCAAAGGAAATAATACTACTCAAAATAAAAGTGAAGAAGGCTTCTCGGAAAAGCAAGGAGGGCTCACCAAGTCTGGAATGCAAAGATTAGTCCTCTACAATGCACCTGTTAAGTACCTCTATCATATCTATCTGCATCATAAAACGATGCAGGCCAAATAGACGTCAGTACTTGAACATATTGGTATGTAAGATGACTATGGAAGTAAGTAAGACTCAATACAAGTCAACTCAACAATCAACCAATCAACTCGAAAGTCTGTAACTCGACTCAGTAAAAGATACACGAGTTTTATAGTAAAATAATACTCCTAAAAGGGACTTTAGCATGTAACTCAATCAAATCATGTATGCATAATTAGGAAGTTTCTCTAACTAACAATTATCACATGGTGATATACAATGTTTGCACTGTCATTGCCACAACCATCCAATACTTGTCAAGGTATGGGACAATCAAACTAATCTGGATCCACAATCAATCAATGTAACCTCTATATTATGCTGACAACATAGTTTATGGATTAGAGTTGTTATCTACTCATGTTCATATCGGTGCTCAATACTCCTGCTTGTACTCAATATGCTCATACCAATCAATCAAGTCAACTCACTATTAGATTTGTTTCGACTCCATTCAATAAATTAGCAAATCAACTAGTCAATCATGTCCATTCCAGTCAACAACACAACCACCGATAGACATCATTTTAACATACTTTCAAGACTCATCAGATCAATCAAGACTCTAGCTCAAACAATCATTTGGACTCCAATCAATCATGCTCATCACATAAAAACATGTAAAATACTTTTTATGTTCTAGTCATGCGCAATTCATTTAATTCGGACATTCACATTCTCAATTTGACTCAATGCAACAAGCATCACATAGAACTATGCAATTAGGGTTCATGTCAACTAGTACAACTAAATGCTTAAAATCACATACATTCAGCATGTATACCATCAATATGTTCATAAATATGCATGAATACTCAGAGTAAATATGGAACTTTAAGATTAGTATTATGAAATTTCTCTACTCAATCTCTATGCACTAATTTAATTCATATAGATGAAAAGGGCGCATGGACAAACTCAATCCAACTCTTTAGGAAGTCTTACATACTTGGAATTACGAGAAAAAATCAACTCTATGACGATCTTCAATCACATGCTCAGAACCCTAGCTTTCCTCCCTTCCTTGGTGCTCTCAAATGTTCTAAGTGAAGAATGATGAATAATAGCTTAGGGTACTATTAAGGGGTCGAAAATAACATCAAAATGTTGTGGGTTTAATTTAGAAAGCATAGGAAAAGATAAAAATACCCCTCCTCAAGACTGTCGAATGAAATCATGAAAGCCCATTTATGGGTCGTGGTTCAGTTTACGGGTCGTAACCGACCCTTTGTGGATTGGGGGTATCGAGGTTTGGGTTACTAGAATAATAGAAATGGACATTGGTTTCTATACCCTTTCTATGGATCATAAAAAGATTCACAGGTCGTAAAGACCCCTCATGAACTCATCTGACACTTAGAAAAATAAGAGGTTTCCAATCTTCGAACAGGTTTACGGGTCATAAACCCATCTACGAGTCATCTTGTCAACTCATAGTTTGAGATTCAGAATTCCATCTTTTTGTACTTGGGTTCTACGACCCAATCTATGGGCCGTGAGCCAAAGTACGATTTGTAGAAGGACTCATATACGAGCCTCAAACTTAGAAAATAATTCTAAGTCACAGGGGTAACCATGGGCCCCATCTACAGACCGTAGAACCATATACAAGCCGTATATGACTCCTCGTGGTTACTCCCAGTGACAATTTCCAAGTCATTTCTTAACTTTTTTGGGACATTCAAACTTAGACTATGTTAATTACACTAGAGGGTGTTATAATATCTCCCTCTTGGGATCATTCATCCTCGAATGAAGATCAACTTAGGAACCTAGTCAAGGCATGAATCCTATCATAGACTCTAACAATAAGTCAATCATCAATCATGTAATCAATCAAACAACCCATCAATTAAATAGTCACACAAATCAGGCAAATCATAAATCAAACTCTAGGGTACTATCACACTTCGAAGTCGAAGTAGAAAGAAACTCAAAGAATAGGATTGAATCATTACCATCAACTTCTCCATCATTGGTAGGCATGAATAAATGTGGGTATCTATCCTTCATATCCTCTTCATCTTTATAAGTAGTTTCTTCTACAAATTAATTTCTCTACAACATCTTTACATATGCAATCTCTTTGGTTATCAACTTGCAAACTTGGCGATCAAGAATTTGGAGTAGGATCTCTTTATAACTCAAACTATCCTTCACTTCAATGTTTACAATAGGCACAACCAGAGATGAATCTTCCAAACACTTCTTAAGGATGGAAATGTAAAAGACTGGATGGATGATGGCTAACTCTGGTAGTAGCTCCAATTTATAAGCTACACTACCTATTCTTTTCATGATCTGATAAGGACCAATGTACCTAGGACTCAACTTTTCCTTCTTCCCAAATCACATCACACCTTTCATAGGTGACACCTTTAAGCACACTTAATCATTTCAATCATTTACCTCGAACTCCAAGTCCCTTCTCTAACATCAATGTAGGACTTCTGACGGTCTTTACCTTCTCCATTGCCTAGTGTACTAAGTCTAGCCTAATCAATTCTACTTTACCTACCTCAAACCACCTGATCTGTGATCTACATCACTCCCATAGAGTGTCTCATAGGGAGCCATGCAGATGCTTAAATAGAAGCTATTGTTGTAGGCGAAATCAATCAAAGGCAAGTGGTCCTCCCAATTACCTTTGAAGTCAATGACGTAGGCCCTCAACATATCCTTCAAAGTTTGAATTGTGCCCTCTACATGGCCATCAATTTGAGGGTGAAAAGTAGTGCTAAGGTTCACCTTCGAACCTAAGCCCTTCTAAAAAGATCTCCAAAATTGGGCAGTGAATTGAGCTCCCCTATCAAAGATGATAGACAAGAAAACTCCATGCAATCTAACAATCTCTCTTATATATAACCAGGCATAATCCTCTATAGTGTTTGTCGTCTTTACTACCAAGAAAAGTGTGAACTCAGTCATTCTATAAACTATCACCCAAATTGAGTCATGTTATCTGGAGGACCTCGGTAAGCCTATGATGAAGTCCATGTTAATCATCTCCCACTCCATGTTAATGAATATCTAGAGTTATGAGTTTCTGCCATGATCCTCTCTTGTATGCCATCAATATTAGAAACACATAGTCTTTTTTGATACCTCAATACTCCATCTCCACCTTTGGTGAAAGCCATCACCTTTTGCTCATGCACACTTGCCTTCAATTAAAGTAGAATGGGATCTTGGTCTTGCTTCTCCTTCACCTTTACTCTAGAGATGATGCAGACCTATTTTTTTCCAACTCTCCACCTTTACCAGAGTCATCCAATCACACTCCCAAATGTGCCTGTATGTGAACCTCTTTAGCTAGCTCCTTCTTCTCCTCTACAATATGGGAAGTACTCCCCATGGACAACCTACTAAGAGCATCATCAACCACATTAGCTTTACCTGGATGGTAGAGGAGGTTCATATCATAATCCTTGATCAATTTAAGTCACCTCCTCTACCTCAAGTTAAGCTCCTTCTGGGTGAAGACATACTGTAGGTTTTTATGGTCTATGAACATATCCACATGTGCTCCATATAAGTAGTGGTGCCATAACTTGAGAGCAAACACCATCGCTGCCAATTCTAAGTCATGTGTTGGATAGTTCCTCTAATGAACCTTGAGTTGCCTAGAAGTACAAGTAATAACTTTACCTTTCTACATCAAAACATACCCCAATCCCACTCTCGAGGCATCACAATAAATTACAAATCCATCGGTCCCTTTAGGCAAGGTCAACACTGGGGCAATAGTCAACCTTGTTTTCAACTCTTGAAAACTCTTCTCACTTTCATCGGACCATTGAAACTTGACCTTCTTCTGAGTTAGTCTAGTCAATGGTAAGGATATAGAAGAGAATCTTTCAACAAATTTGCAGTAGTAGCCATCCAAACCTAAGAAGTTTCTTATGCTAGTCAGAGAGGTTGGTCTAGCCCAGTTTTAACTGCCTTAATCTTTTGGTGTCCACTCAAATGCCATTTCTTGGAACAATATTGCCTAAGAAAGCCACAAACTTAAGCCAAAACTCACACTTTGAAAACTTAGCATACAACTCCCTATCTTTGAGAGTCTAAAGAACAATCCTGAGGTGATTAGCATGCTCTTTCTCGTCTCTAGAATACACCAAGATGTCATCGATAAACACGATCATAAACATATCAAGGTACTATATGAATACTTTTTTCATCAAATCCATGAAGGTTGCAGGTCCATTTGTCAACCCAAAGAACATTACCAAAAACTTAAAATGACCATATCAGGTTCAAAAAGCTATCTTTGAGATGTTACATTCTCTCACTTTCAACTGGTGATAACTTGATCTTAGGTCTATCTTTGAGAAAAAATGGCACTCTGAAGTTGGTCAAATAAGTCATCAATCCTTGGAAGGGGATACAATCACGTTATTCAACTAGCGATAGTCAATACACATTTTAAGGGAACCATCTTTTTTTCACACGAATAAGACAAAAACATCTAATGGAGAGACACTCGACCTAATAAACCCTTTATCTAAGAGATCTTTCAACTTCTCTTTCAACTGCTCTTTTAACTCAATAGGTAACATTCTATATGGTGGAATAGAAATAGGTTATTTATTTGGGAGGACATCTATCCCAAAATCAATCTCTCTATTAGGAGGTACTCTAGGCAAATCATCAGGGAAGACTTCTGGGAACTCATTGACAATCAAAATTGACTCAAAGGATGAAGACTCTATCTCATCAGTCTTAACTTGAACAAGGTGATATGTACATCCAAACCTACCCTTAGGTTCAACAGAATTACCCTTCCACTCTAGGACCGATGCATTCATGAATTGGAATTTAACAGTTCGGATCCTATAAGCAATGGAGGCATAGAAGACATGAAGTTAGTACTCGAATCCTATAAGAAATGGAGGTATAAAAGGCATGAACTCAGTCCATGCCAAAAATGACATCGAGGTCAATCATATCCAATTTTATCAAGCCAACCAAGGTATCCCTATGATGGACGGATACTACGCAATCTCTATAGACACTTTCAGCTAGAATGGACTCACCAACAAGAGTGGAAATAATAACGGGTTCAAGCAAACACTCTAGAAGAATTTCAAATCTACTTGCCACATAAGGAGTTATGAAAGATAGAGTGGCACACAGATCAAGCAATGCATAACAATCAAAGGTAAAGACTCGAAGCATACTGGTGACAACATCTGGTGTAACTTCCTAATCTTATTGATTTCCTATCGCATATAGACAATTTGTACCCCTGTCTATCTCTGATGTAGCACCTCTCGGGTTACCTTTGCCTGGCAGTGTTGTAGCAGTAGACTAGGCCTTATTTCCCCATATCAAACATTTCTTCTGGAAGTAACCCATATGGCCATACTTATAGTAAACATTTCTTCGCTCTCTATACTCTCCCAAATATTTCTTTGTACTATTTCCTCACATGCTTGTCCAAGCCAAATATGAGCTTTCTCATTTTAGCCCTCATGTTATAGACCATCTCTGGAGCTGGAGCATACCTAGATAACTGGATGAACTTGAGTTCATAAACTTTGACAATCAAACCTTTCTATTTCAAGTTCACAAACTCCTCAATCTTCACCTCACTTAACTCAAGGGGAAAGAAATGATCAAGGAAGATGTTCTCAAATTCCCTTAACACGGCATGCTCAACACCCTCACCTCAACCCTCCTCCCATTGGTTGTACCAAATATATGCTACATTCTTAAGCTGATAAGAAGTATGTTCAACTCTCTCAATATTAGTCTCATGCATGCTTTCAAAACCTTCTACATCTCATCAATGAAATTTTAGAGGTCTTCCTCAATCTTAGACCCTTCGAAGACCTGTGGGTATATCCTAAAAAAATTCCTATGTTTGTCTACAACAGTGGGCTCTGGTAACTGGAGCTAGGAGTCTATGAACCTCGATTAGCACTCTGGGAGGCCATAAACTTAGTAAGAATAGCAATGACTCCCCTAAAATTAGCCTTGGAAATAGGAGTTGGTTGAGTAATAGGCGCTTGAGGAGCCCTAGCAGCTCTAGCAGGTCAACCTCGACCTCTCGTTCCCTTCTGTAAAGGCACCTTAGGTAGAGGATTCTCAGCGTTGGAAGTCGAAACATCTCTTTTGGTGGTGGTATGCTTAGGAGACACAATCTACAAATGTGTAACGCACAAATTAGATAGGTATTTTTATAAAGTTAAGCTCTATAGCACAAACTCAGAATAAGAAAGAAGTGTAACCATTTCTAATGTCCCATAGCCTCCTACTTATAAAGTGTGGTACACAACACACCTATAAATAAGACTCTTCTAGATACAACTTCATAGACTCCCTAGGACTCTCAAACTCTGTGCTCTAATACCAAGTTTATTACACCCCGAGAGGGTACCCTTGGTGTGGCCAACACATGGGGAACCATTGTTGATTTACCAATAGAATAACCTGGCCTCATCATCACATCACAATCAATAGTGGAAGTAAATACTCACATAAAGACTAAGGATTTAACCAAGTAACTGAATCTCTATATCAATAGTAGTTTCTAATGAACAAGAGTTGAAAAGTAAATATTAATCAACTATTTACTAATCAACATATATAAAGCCACTAATCTAAATCTAAAAGGTGACAAGACAAGTCTCGAGCTACCTCAAAGAAAATGATACTACTTAAGATAAAAGTGAAGAAGGCACCTCCGAAAAGCAAGCAGGGCTCACCAAGGCTGGAATGCAAAGATCGGTCCTTAGTGATGTGCCTATTGAGTACCTCTATCACCTGTATCTATATCATAAAATGATGCAGGCCCAAATGGATGTAAGTACATTAAATATACTAGTATGTAAGATGGCTATATAAGTAAGTAAGGCTCAATACAAGTCAACTCAACAATCAACCAATCAACTCAAAATTCTGTAACTCGACTCAATAAAGGATACAAGAGTTTTATAGTAAAATAATTCTCCTAAAAGGGACTCTAGCATGCAACTTAGTCAAATCATTTATGCATACTGAAAGAGTTTATCTAATCGACAACCATCACATATAAGTAGGTGAGAATACAATATTTGCACTGTCATTATCACAATCATCCAATACTTGCCAAGGTAAGAGATGATCAAATCAATCTAGATTCATAATCAATCAATGTCCAAAATTTTAGGACATAAGAGGTGTAACCTTTATCCTACACTGACAACGTAGTTTATGAGTTAGAGTTGTTATCTACTCATGCACATATCAATGCTCAATACTCATCCTCAGACTCAATATGATCATACCAATAAATCAAATCAACTCATTATTAGTTTCATTCTGACTCCATTCAATCAATTAGAAAATCAGCTGGTCAATCATGTCCATTCCAGTCAACAATCAACCACCCATACACATCATTTTAATATACCTTCAAGACTTATCAAATCAATCAAGACTCTAGTTCAAACAATCATTTGGACTCTAATTAATCATGCTCATCACATAAAAACATGCAAAATACTTCTTATGTACCATTCATGCTCAATTCATTCAATTCGGACAATCATATTCTCAATTTAAATCAATGTACTAAGCATCACGTAGAACTATGTAATTAGGGTTCATATCAACCAGTACATCTAGATGCTTAAAATCACATACATTCATCATGTATACTATCAATACATTCATAGATATGCATGAAGACTCTGAGTAAATGGGGACAACTTGGAGATTAGGATTATGAAATTTCTCTACTCAATCTCTATGCTCTAATTCGATTCATGTAGATGAAAAAGGCACGTGGAAAAACTCAACTCAATGCTTTAGGAAGCCTTACATACCTGAAATTATGAGAAATAATCAAATCTTTGACGATCTTCTATCACGTGCTTGGAACCTTAGCATTTCTCCCTTCCTTGGTGCTCTAAAAAATTCTAAGTGTAGAATAATGAATAATAGCTTAGGGTACTGTTAAGGGATCCAAAATAACTCCAAAACATCATGGGTTTAATTAAAAAGGGGTAAAAAAAGAAAAAATATCCTTCCTCAAGACTGTTGAATGAAACCACAAAGCCCATTTATAGGCCATGGTTCAATTTATGGGTCGTAAACTACCCTTTGTGCATTAGGGATCTCAAGGTTTAGGTTACTGGAAATTCACCTTGGGTTTTACGAACCCTTTTCTATGGATCATAAAAGGATTTATGGATTGTAAAGATCCCTCGTGAACTCATCTGACACTTAGAAAATTCTTAGAGGTTTCCAATCTTTGGACAAGTTTACACCTATTTACGGGCCATCCTATTAACTCGTAGTTTGATATTCAAAAGTCCATTTTTTGGAGTTGGGTTCTACGGGTCGTGAGCCAAAGTACAACCCATAGAAGAACTCATACATTGTCCTTAGGCTTAGAAAATTTTTCTAAGTCACCAGGGTAACCACGAGCCCCTTCTACAGATCGTAGAACCATCTACGAGTCGTAGATGACCCCTCATGATCACTGCTAATGACAATTTCCAAATCATTTCTCAACTTTTCTGGGACGTTCAAACTTAAACTAGGTGAATTACACTAGGGGGTGTTACACATGGGGCCCACTTAACTTTTATGTTTAAGCCTTTGATGATAATAGTGAATCATAGAAAATTTGGATCACTATCTCTGAACAAATCCTATAATATGCAGTTCAAATTTGATCAAAACTTTAATGTGAATTTTGGATATCGGGTGAAAGAAGAAATTGAAATATTGGGAGATAAAAATTGAGCAAAATAGTATTACCTTTAGTTGAGAAGAGTGTGAAAAACACAACACGATTGCTTACATGAGAGAAGCTGCTCTTGTAGTTTTATAGTTTGGAGAATGTTTATTTGAAGTATTTTTTCAATGTTTGGAGAAATTTTTATGGCAAGAAAACTTGCCCCCATATGTCACGCAAGGTGAGTCAGCCTAAACCTGAACAGTCTAATATAATAATAAAAGTAGAAGATAAAATAGTCTAAAATAGTATATATTCATAAGGAAACCGAATTAAAACTATTCTAGAACTAGTGTCACATATACAAGCCACTAGATAATAACACTTAAAGGAAAATACATGTCTCAATGTCTAGTTCTCAAATAAAACATAACATAAATATAAAATCCTTGAGGGTCTGCTGAAGAGCCAATCAACTATCTTTCAAGAAATCTAGAAGCTTGATTTGACAATGGGAAATCTATCAGGAGGAATCGGGCTCACAACTTACAAAAATGTAGCAAGGAGTGAGCATCAAACAACACGATACTCAGCAAATGGAAACTAATCCTGAAGTAAAATAATGAAGAATACAAGTACTCCTATCCACCCAATCACATACTATCGAACTACACACCTACACTTAGAAAAGTTCGAACACAACAATAATATATATACATATACACATTATAGAATATTATCTTAGAATAATCAAATGGTCCCAGAGTCAAGTAGTACAATAGTCTATTAGTAACATAAGTAGTTATAATTTCATGACACAATATCTTCATAGTCCAATCTTCACAATGTAGAAGTCTCGAGTTATCAACATATATCACAATCTTTTAATAGCTTAACCTTAATCGAAGTCTCAATCAACTCAAATCCAAGCCTTTTTCCCTTCAACGGTACTCCAAATCACCATAATCTAGTCAAATATAGAATCACAATTACCTTACGAAACTAATGACACTAAAATCAAGCAATTCGGGTGAAAAAGCTAAAATGGTCCAAAAATTTTATATCAAAAAAGGTTCCCAGATTTTAAATTTTTTTACATGAAAATATTTTCCAAGTAATGAGGAATCTAATAGTGAAATCTGTTTCAAAAAAGGACTTAAAATGAGCTCAAATTCATCACTTTTGTATCAAGAATCAATGTCCAAGAAAATTCCAAATTTTCCAATTCAAAACCCAAATTTTGATGTTAAAATCATGAATTAATCAATGAAAATTGAAGATATAAGTTACAAATACGTTACTCAAAAGATTGGTCTTGAAATTTCTTGAAAATCTTTTCAAAATCGAGCTTAGAATGTTAAAAATAGAGGAAAAATGATGAAACCCAAGTTTTTAATTAAAACACTATTTCAAGCTATTTTGTACTCCCAGAATGCGGAGGTCAGTCTTGTCACACCTCCGCGAATATGGAGGTTTGGGGAGATAAGCCTCTGCGAATGCGGAGTACATTTTCCCTACACCAGATATCAACAATACTCAATACTCAAAATCACTAAATGGACTCTCAGAATTCATTCGAAACCCAATATATACAAACTAGATATGCATCCCTATTAGAATCAACATTCTAAACTAACAGAATTTGAGTTTGAGGCCTCTTTGTCCTGGAACCCGATAGAACTCAAAGAAACTAGTTAAAACTCAAAATATCCAAAGTTCCCTTGGAAACTCTAAAGATTACAATGATACCGTTTTTTGCGTTAATTTCACCATCCGGAACCATTGGAACTGTTAGAATTCCAATTTGAGCCTCCGAACTTCGAATGTTGACCAAAGTCAAACTATGATCCAAATTCAACTAAAAATGCAACTTTGGGTATAAAATCTCCATTTTAACTCCAAATTCAATTCTATCAATTTTTCTAGACCAAATTCCGCATTGCGGAGCTAATGGAATCGACAAAATTGTGTTTTGACATTCAAAACTCAAGATGACCTCAAAACTCAAAATTTCAAATCTTAAGACTTTAAAAACTCTTTCTTTAGCAAAATTCTAACTTTTTCTTTTAGACTCAACCAAAAATGACTCAATACAATTTTCGAGAATGGCAATATGATAATTTTATCGAAAATATAAAAAATGACCTTCAAGGTCATTACACCATATTTACTTGAAATTAAATATTAAGCTTCTATTTGCTTGAGATTGCAAGATATCATTACTCTACATACTATATTTAGGTGACGAATAAAGATGGGCACAATGATTTTATTGGACTTCTCAAGGGAGATATTTAAAACTATAAGAATTATAAAGGTATTAAGTTATTTAGTACTCATACCTTGAAAGTTTGGAATATAGCAGTTGAGATAAGGATAAGGAAATCCATGAACCGGTTTGGATTAATGTCAAGGGATTCACCTATCGAAGTCGTTCATCTTGTGAGAAAATTGATGGAAAAATATAGAAAGAGGAAAAAATATTTGCATATGGGGTTCATTGACCTTAAAAAAGGTTATAATAAAGTCCTACGAGAAGTCCTTTGATGATATTTTGAGTGAAGGTGCATCGATGGCTTGGAGTAAAGTTATTTAGTACTCATACCTTGAAAGTTTGGAAGATGACATTTGAGATAAGGATGAGGAAGGATGTGCCTATTTTCATGTATCGGTTTGGATTCATGTCAAGGCGTTCATATATCGAAGTCGTTCATCTTGTGAGAAAACTGATGAAAAAATATAGAAAGAGGAAAAGGGATTTGCATGTGGTGTTCATTGACTCTGAAAAGGGTTACAATAAAGTCATGTGAGAAGTCTTTTGATGATATTTGGAGTAACAGTGCACCGATGACTTATATTAAGGCAATAAAGGACATGTATGATGAAGTCAAGACTTGGTTAAAAACTATGAAAAAAGACTCGAAGTACTATTCAGTCGAGATGAAATTGCACCAGAGATATGTCTTTGACTCTAATTTTATTTACCCATGGTGATAAGTAAATTGATGCATATTCAAAATGAGATGTCATGACGTAAACAAAATTTTTTATTAGTACAATTAAATTAGCAGAACAATAAATATTAAAATGTGATTAAAAATAAATTGCACCCCATTTATTTATGATAATAATTAATCTTGACACGCGCAAATGAGACGGGCTTATTAGCCAATACATGTTTGCTCTACTACTACATGGCTAATTTTTCATCAGCCTTAGTCCCATGATAAAATTTGAGGTGTTAAAATCAAGTTAACTCCGTCTAATTCATATAATTTATGTAAGTTTGAATGGTTATTGTCTTATCCATTTAATAGCTTAATTAGTTTTAACTCAATTTATTTCATCCCATTAAATTAAAAATGGAGTTGATAGCCCAAATTAACTCAGAAGAAATCTTGTCAGAATATTTTTATTTTTTTAGTTTGATATGTTATTGTTTGCAAAAAATTTTTGATAACGAAAAAAATTAATTGCAATCAAAATAAATAAAAAGAAAAGATAATTTTATTGATGAATCTTTAATGAGTACAATTTCGTTGTTTTCTTGATTCTTCTCTCCTGACGTGTTTTCATAATTTGAGGGTCGGTAGTAGCATATTTCTCGAAATAGAATGATTTAGACTTGATTTAGAGATGTGTTTGATCTCCAAGAATGTCGGTAGTACTTTGTTATTTCAAGTCAATCTCCGAGAAGAACTTCATGGACCACCTCTTGGAAGATCCATGTAGTTGGTGTTGTAGCTTTTTCTCCAATGCTTGCAGAATGTCCTCACAAAATTATGTAACCCTCTTATTTATAGTTGTAGGAGGGTGGCAGTCCAAATGTGGATGAACTCTTTTGCCTTCTTCTGATTGGCTCTTATAAGTCATCAAGCTTATCACAAATACTATGTGATAAGGTTGAACTTTGACCAAGATTGCCACATCATGAGAACACATGACATTCTCTTGTTGGTCTTGAATTTGACTGAGATGCCAAGTCATCTTAACACGTGGCATAAGTTTAGGTCTCAAGACGAAATGAAGTTTGGATTTAAAATTAATAAAATGGACTTAGTAATTTGTGAAGTCTAAATTAATTAATTCAATATAAATGACCATGAATTTAAATTCAAATTTTGTATGAATTTAATCCACTAAAGTTTACGTGTCTACAAATGCCCCTTACTTTAAGGCTTGTCGAGTGTAGATTTATTGAAAACGAGATGTGGCTTGAAGTATTATTGATGATGACACAATTTTTTTATATGTAAATTGAACCACACCTGGATAAACTATAATTTCTAAAACACACGATATATCGTGGCTTCTAAGATAAGAACTTCAAGTCCTATAAGTTCTGTTCTCCTAATGATCTTAGGATTAGGATTTTAAGTCCTTTACAAAAATAAATTCATGAGTAGAATTCTTGTTGAAAGCAAATTGGATTCTCCCATCCTCGAGTCTATATAAAGACATCAAAGCCACAAATAAAACACCATCAGTTTGCCGCATAAGAATAGGCTTGCAAAAACAAGAAAACTTCAACTCTCCGCTGGTTGTATCAACTTCGCACAGGCTTACGAAAAACTTCATATCTTAGTCTCTATATATCATAATAATGAGAGGTTTATGGCACTAAAAAGTAGACTTGAAGGGCTACGTTTTTCATAGAAATGACAATTAGATTGTTTATAAATTATCTCAGGTAATTTTTTGAAAACTACCTTCAAGCTCTGGTTTGCTGGTAATATCAGCTTTACGCGACTCCACGAAAATCATCATATCTTGATGTAGGAATATTGAAATCATGAGTAGTTTGTGGAACTAGAATGTAAACTCGAAGGGATACGTCTCACATAGAAATAATGATCAGATTACTTCTAAATAATCTCAGGTAAGTTTTTGAATACTACCTTCATGCTCTGGTTCACTGGTAATGTCAGCTTTGCATTACTCTATGAGAATCAACATATCTTGACTTAGGAATATCAAAATCATAAGTGGTTTATCGCGATGGAAAGTAGACTCAAAGGGATACGTCTCACATGGAGACGACAATCAGATTGTTTCTAGATTATCTCAGGAAAGTTTTTGAAAACTACCATTAAGTTCTGGTTTACTGGTGGTTTCAGCTTAGCGCGACTTCATGAAAATCATTTTATCTTGATTTAGAAATATCGAAATCATGAGCAGTTTATGATGCTGGAAAATATACTTAAAGGGATACGTCTCACACAAAAATAATGATCAGATTATTTATAGATTATCTAAGGTAAATTTTTGAAAACTACCATTAAGTTCTGGTTAGTTAGTTATGTCAGCTTTATGGGACTTCATGAAAAATCATCATATCTTGACATAGGAATATCAAAATCTTGAGCGGTTTGTGGCGCTGGAAAGTAGACTCGAAGGGTTACATCTCACATGAAAACAAGAATCTGATTATTCCTAAATTATTTCAGGTGATTTTCTAAAGTTCAGCATATAAATTCTAATATGCTATTTTCATCAGCCTTGGCCTCACGAATCTCATCTTTTTTGCTAATCTTTTTTGGCAAGTCTTCAAACATAGAAGATATAGTTGTATCTTTTCGTAAGCAAGATGAACTTTTGTGATCTCAAGTCGCCTCATCCTCAACTTGAGATTTCAAATGACAAGCAAGACCCACATGCCAAGGTCCTTACTTTGGCAATCCACCCTCCAGTGATTGGTTATTTCTTGCTCGATGAAGGATCACCTAACGACTCCCTTAGTCTAACCCAATGGTCAAAAAATGAGGAAATTGATGTTACCGACTTCAACAAGTTTATTAATACCATTGCTTTTATTCTGCAATCATCTACACATGACGAGGCAACTAATGCTACTTCTCCTAAAGTTTTTGATGAAGGTTTCTCCAATGGAGTTATCCTTCATCTTATTTTGGCGAATTTCAGTACATGACTGGCTACTGAGAATGGGTGGAGGATGTTCGTAGTCATAATATGGAGGTGTTGGAGCATATCAAGCTATATGATGCTATTTTTTCCTCCTTATTTACGTACGACGTTAATAAGAACGTGTTACAAGCTTTTTGTGAACTTTGGCATTCATTAACCAATACTATGTGTATTGGTATTGACGATCTCTCTATTTCATTATGGGATATGCGCATGATTGGAGGACTTCCTGTCCATGGAGCTTTTTATGATGAAGTCGTCCCTTCGGCCCAAGAATTGACACAAGTAAATCCACAAGGGGATCCATTTTTTCCTAAGACTTGTGCCTATCTATTTTTGGTATTTCATCGACTTACACAGGTTGTGTCTCAAAAGGTTTCTGTTCGTGACTAGTTTTTGGCTTATAGGACTGGAGAGGTACAAAGAACTGCCACCACGAGTGTCCATACAATGACCTAGGCCAAGAGCAAGTCATAATCCTTCAGGCTACATAAACATGTCTTTTTACTATGAATTGAGGAAGAGAATGCTCCTTTTATTGATATAGGCGTTGAGGGATCTCTTAGAGAAGAGACAAATTTAGTTGTTTTTCTTGCATGTTGGCTTTGTAAGTTTGCCCTTCCTACCAAGAATTTTGACAACATCTGTCTTAGTGTCTTCAAAGTTTCAAGTTTAATTGCTCATAAGGAGAAGTTTTCTTTAGTGATCCCTATCTTTGCGAGTATTTATAGAGGTTTGAAAGAGATCTCGTATTCATCAAACTTGAGAGTGAGCAACATAATATTTTCCATACAATATGTCTCTGGATGGATTGGTGTTTATTTTGACACTTACCATTATAGTCATGATCACAATGGTGCCCTCATGTGTAAGATTGGTGGAGAGAAAATGGCTAAATACTTTGACCTTGTAGGTGCACGAAGACTATTTCAGGATGTGAATATTCACCATCTTCACCACTTGGCCATGTTGCAGTCTAAAGAGTTATCTCTTGTAGATAGCAGCGATTTGTCTAGCTCTCAGAATGATTATTTCACCAGTCTTTGTTCGAGTTATCTTATAGTTAGACATGATGACCACCTCATTATGGAACCTTATAGTCCTCATAGATTTAGTTGTCAATTCGGATTTAGCCAAGACCTACCTGTTAATTTGATTAAGTTAAGATATAATGACACACTTCGTGAATTGGTACAACTTTGGGATTCCTCTACTTGCCTAGGTAGTTCATCGACAATTATCATTCCACCCCATCCTGATAGGCCTTTAATGACTTGCAGATATATAAATTGGTGGTTAGCTGGTCGAACAAACCTTGTTCGACAGAATAAAATCACCTTAAAGTGTTCAAAGCGTGACGATACTCATGAATCATCTAAAGTTTTCCACTCTCCGACACAATATCAAAATAAGTCCTCTTTTTCTCCTCTTGTTAAGTCACAAGTAAGTCAGTCATCCAAGTCTTCGACTTCAAAGGGTGTGTCACTATGAAATGGAAATGGAGCTAAGCCTCCTTCATCGACATAAAAAATATGTATCACTTCTTTCATGGCGTCAAAATAAGTTTGCAAGAGAAAAAACTTCCTATCTCCTCTGAAAAAGTTACTAGGCAGTTATCAACCAAAATATTTTTCAAACATAAGACTCCACTTATCCTTTCAGATGCAGTTGTAGGTGCATATGAAGATACCAACTTAACGGAAGGTGAACCAGGATGAACACTAGAAATGCAAAAAGAAGAAGGTAAAAGAACAAGATGTCAAGTTTGATGACCTAGACACAATCAACATAGACAACGAAACATTTTTTGGCGATTCTCCTAGCTCTATCATGTCATTACCTAAACTCGCAGAACAAGTACAATTACTTTTCTCATTTTTTTTGTTTTATTTAATGGCTAACCTCCTTTATTTATTTATTCATCCCTTTGTTAACCCTTTCTCATTTTCCGTTTCTTTTTTTTTGAAGTTCGGTATCAAAGGTGTATTCATTGATACACTTAGTGGCATCTTTGATGAAGGTGGTACTACTACCTCAAGCTGTCCCGATATATCTTCTCTTCCTCCTTCAAAATATTTGGAGAATGAAGTAGAACATGTTATTCCTAATCTTGAACCACAAGAGATGATATCTTCTTTGAAGATACATTATATTTCCTAGATGTGGGGTGCCTTGTTCGAGTGGGTTACAAAATTCTCCCTTGATTCTCAAGATAAATTTTCGAAGATAAAAGATGGTGTCAACTTGATTTTAGAAGAGGTCAAAATGACTAAATTGTCAATATTCGTGTTTTGGAGGTTCGGTTAAGGCTTTTTTCGAGACATATGAAGAGTATGACTCCATAAAGTTGTCTTTATCTCAAAAAATGACTAAAGAATTTCACCAAAAGTTACTTTCTAATGTGCAATAACTCCTTATCAAGGTAAAGGAGGAAAGTACAAAAGTAAACGGGAAAATGGAGGATCTTCAAGCATCTCTTGAAAAAATTGATGAAGAATTAAAGACCTTGACTGCAAAGAAGACGAAGACCGAACAAACATTCACACATTTCCTTGCTGATAACCCTCTTCTAGAAGAGTGGGAGGTCTCAAGTGAGTTTCCTGATGAAAATACATTATTTATTGAGGATCTATTGGCATGGATAACGTTCTTTGACTGGGCTACATGCCGAGATAGAGCGGGGGCAAGAAATGTGTTGACATCCCCTGAAAGATTAATCTTACCATTTTTATTTATTATAGGTGAAACGTGGCCTAACAATGTCACATAATATCAAGCTTTGATTATTGGTCTTTAAATGGCATCAGTAATGAAGGTCCTACCGGGCATGCCAGTTTGTTTGCGATAAATTTTAATGTGATAGAAAACAAATTGCAATCACAAATAAAATATGAAGAAATAAAATTTTATTCATAAACAGTATGGGTACAAATATGTTCCTATCTTTATTCTTCTCTCCTAAGATTTCTCTGTGATTGAGGATCGTTAGTGGCGTATTTCTTGAACTAGGATGATTTATACTTGATCTTCATGAAAGAATTTTGTGTGGATCTTCTTGAAGTATTTGATTATCAAGAAGAGTATGGTATATTTTGATCTCCTTATGAATATCCCAAGAGTTTATGGGATTTATGAGATTTTGATCTCTTTATGAATACTTAAAATTTATGGGATATTTGAGATAGTTTTTCAAGAGAATATAATACCCTTTATATAGACATGAGTTAGAGTTTAGGGTAGAGTAGTCTCAAGAAATCCTAACTGAAATAGGATTCAACTTGTAGAGTCGTACAAATTTTTGATGTCTACAGTATGGTCATAATAAAGAAAAACTAACAATTTTATTACGCAAATAAAATTTATTAAAGAACAAATAAAATAATTAAGCCTTATAAAGAATTAGAAGAATTAAGTTACCACCAACATGAACATAAAAACACATGAAAAAATATCAAGAACTCTAAATTTTGAACTTCTTCAATTCTTCACGAAGTCATCAAAGACACCCTAAACTCAATTCATGATTTTAACATAAATGGGGGTAAAGCTGATAATTATATAACATTCAATTTCAATTTGTAAACTATAGAGATTGTCATCTCCACTAAATCTCTTCTTGTTCTGACCTTCTGTTGCTTACTAATCACAATGTTGTCGGATTAGACCATTTGGGTTTGTTGTTTCAACTGTCAAAGGTGCTGAAATAAATACATATGAGATACTTTTCGCTAGAAAAAGTATTTCTTGGACCTCTTTAGGTGAGACAAAATCATTATCTCTTGTTTTTATCCAGTATCGACCTTCATAGTTCCTCTCTAATTCAGGTATTTCTCAAAAATATTCTATTTTTTTTTCAATTATAGAAAATTGAGACTAAGTTTGAATATTTTTTATTTCTTTGATTGAATATGAATTATTGGGTTTTGGTATCTAACACGGATGAACACTATTATTGAAATTGAAGGTGATTTCATGAAGAATCAAAGAAGTTGAAAAAATTTAGAGTTCTTGGTGTTCTTCATGTATTGTTAGTGTTCTTGAGGAAGAATAAGCAAGAAAAGTACATTTGATCTAAAACTCCAATTCAAAAAAATTTATGTCACGACCCAAAACTGGATCACGACTAAAGGAAAGTAAAATCAACCACAAGACTTAATTTAAATTCCAAAACCTAGAGTCATAAGTACAAGAGCAACTAAAGTAGTACGACTAAGTAACTACAAGGTTGTCTGATAACATCAAATACAAAGTCTAAAATAGAAAGCAATAAAGGAATGTCTCAAGAGATCCACGATGACTTGGAGTTTGAGCCTCACTGCTAAATCTTAAATAGATGGAAAAAGACTCTAGTAGAATGGTGTGTTGTCGAAATACAATATTTTTGATGCTTAAAACTTTGGATTTTGTGTGTTTTCAAAGAGATATTAGTAGGTTTGATGTGTTTTTATATTTGTTTTGCAAGATTATAGGGTTGGCATGATTTCTAGGCTAAGTATGCTGAAATTGAAAATTTTGAGGATTCACGAAACCCTTTACGAGTCGTGGAGTATTTCACGGGCCGTAGAAGTAGTTTCGTAAATAATTCCGGTGAGGGTGATTTTCAGGACATGATTCTACGATGCACTCAGATGATCCGTAAAACATTCTATGAACATTAGAAGTAAGGTCGTACCTTGAAGATCAGAAAGTGGAGATTTGCTGTAGAATCTTATATGACCGGTAGATGGGTCTCGTGGAAGTCAACTCCATATTTGAAGAAGGAGAGTACGAAGATCTGATTATGGGTCGTGGAACAGTATACGACCTGTAGAATATGCTCGTAAAGCTTGCTGACCCAATTTTCCTATTTTAATTTGGTTTTGTATTTTAGACATTATAAATAGGTTTTTAGATTATTTTTCATTAAGTTTCAGAGAGTTTAGAGATTTTAGGATTTTAAGAAGACAGAGAAACAATTTTTGTGTTCTTGATTCGTACTTGCAATTTCTATTAAAGAGTTGGATTTCTTAAATTCATTCGTGTAAGTGCTTAATTATGTTATTCTATATCATGATTCTTGCATCTACACTAATCATAAGTAGCTAAATCCACAACTAGGGTTGTGGGAACCATGAAGAACTAACAATGTAAAATCGGATAATTCATAATTCTTGGAAGGTGTGTATGAATGTATTAATTTCTTCTCTTCATTTTGCATGCTTTTTAATGGTGCCCAACGTTAGAACTCGTCTAGTGTTACTTGACGGATCAAGGAGGTGATGAATAGGAAAAGAGAATAATTAACAGGATTTGATTGATATTTTCTCATCTAATCAACCAAACTAGATCAAGGGGAGGTTGTACTAGGACAATAGGAAAGGGTTAGTAATGTCACATTGCGGAGATGGATTAAATCCCATAGTAAAATTTACCTTGCAGCTGGATCAAATGTTTGGTAAGCTTAACTTACTGTTCTGCACTACACTGGAAAAAATTATAATTATTTGGTAATACTGAGTTAGGAAAATATGGGCAACACATCCCCCTAGTTAGCTCTTCTATTGATTTCAACAACACTTGTATTAGTCTAGGTTTACTTTTCTTGCAATTTCAAACCCCCTCTTTTTGGGAGATAAGTAGGTTAATTACCCTCACTTTACTTTGAATTGATCGAAAGTCTACCATATTTCATGTGGGTTCAACCCTAACCTTGGTTAGGTTATATATCTTGACAACGACCACTTTTACCTTCAAAAGGAGGTGTAGCTTGGGTGACATCATAGAAAAAGATAAACTACCCTATAGGAGTCCCTGTGCTCGATCTGTAGGGAGGAAACAAAGTAGGATTTAGTACACAAAATGTACCCAGTAGGTTCATCCGACTCGGTAGGAGAAATTGAACAAGTATGTAATAATGAAAAATCCTATAACCTGCAATAAAAGAGTTAGTACGCAATATATATATAAGAGTAAATACAAATAACAATAATAGTCAATGATGCAATGCAAGTGTGATTTATGAAATGCAATGCATGGAGTGGAATCACGATCGTCTTAAGGCCAGTATATACATCTACCTAGTCAATGCTACCAGGTAGAACCCATGGGGGTCTCGTCAAACCATATACCAATATCTCTCAAGTGTCTCAATATCTCAACTTTGCCACCTGTCCGTGGTCAAGGGGTTTGGAAAGCAATACATCTCACCCTTGCCTCCTATCCGGGTCAAGGAATTTTATAAAAAGTGGTGCAATATCTTAAAAATGGTACATCTCACCCTTACCTCCTTCCCAAGTCAAGGAGTTTTATAAAAAGGTGGTACAATATCTCAATCCTTGTCATCTGCCCGTGGTCAAGGGTGATACAAATGCAATATGGAATTAATGCATATCAATGACGCAAATCAAGATAAATAATAGCATCATGATATGAATACCGGTATAGCTTAGATTGTCCATGGAATTTATGCTAACTGCATCAACAACAACATTAGCTTTGCTAGGATGGTATAAAATATCAACATCATGATCTTCTAGTAATCCTAGCCAACTTCTTTGTCGTAGGTGTAACTCCTTCTGCTTTAATAAATATTGGAGACTCTAGTGGTTTATAAAAATATCAATATGAATCCTGTATAGATAATAGCATCAAATATTTAAGGTAAAATAGCTACGACGAGCTCAAGATCATGAGTAGGATAGTTATGTTCATGTTTCCATAAATTTCTGGAAGCATATGCGATAATCCAACCATGCTTCATAAGAACACAACCTAGGCCAATTCTCGAGGCATCACAATATATACCATAACCTTTGGTTTCATCCGGAAGAACTAAGATAGGTACGGTGGTAAGCTTCTTCTTTGGCTCTTGAAAACTCTGTTCATATGCTTCAGTCCACTGAAACTTAGTTGTTTTATACGTCAATCTCATCAGCGGCACAGAGATAGAGGAGAACCCCTCAATAAACCTCCTATAATATCCTGTCAAGCCCCAAAAACTATGGACCTTTGTTGGATTCAAGGGTCTTGGCCAGGCCATTACTGTTTCGATCTTCTGGCCATCAACCTTAATACTATCGCCTGTAATAACATGGCCATAAAAAATACAGAAGTTAACCAAAATTCATATGTAGAGAATTTAGAATATAACATGTTGTCCTGGAGAGCCTATAATATAGCTCGTAAGTGGTCTACAAGCTCAGCTTTTGATCATGAATATATCAAGATGTCGTCAATAACTACGATCACAAATTCATCCAAGAATGGTTTAAAGACTAGATTCATTAGATCCATAAAAGTAATTGTGGCATTTATAAGCCCAAAAGACATGACAAGAAACTCAAAATGTACATACCTAGTCCTAAATGTTATCTTTGGAATATCAATATCCCCGACTCGCAACTGGTGGTACCAGAATCACAGGTCAATCTTTGAAAGGCATTTGGCACCCTACAACTAGTCAAATAAGTCATCAATCCATAGAAGAGGATACTTATTCTTGATAGTGACTTTATTTAGCTTCCTATAATCGATACACATCCATAAGGAGCCATCTTTATTTTGAACAAAGAGCACTGAATCACCCCGAGGAGATGTGTGTGGCCTACTAAAGCCTTTATCATGTAAATCCTTCAGTTGTTCCTTCAATTCCCATAGCTCTACAAGAGCTATTTCGTAGAGAGAAATAGATATAGATTGCATATCAGAAAGAAAATCTATAGAAAAATTGATATCCCTTTCTGGGGGAATCCCTGGAAACTTATCAGGGAATACAACCAGGAATTCATTCACAATAGGGACTAACTTAGGATTCACTTGCTAATAAAATGTCTTGTTTTCCCCTAATTGTAATATGCACCTGAACCCTCTGCACTTCTAGTGTAAAGCTTACCATATTATGTACATGAAGGAGTGGGTTATCTCATTTATATAGAATGCTCATGTTAACGACCCTTAGGTTGGCCTAAACTCTGCCTTGGTTTAGACTAAATATAATTATCAAATCACTGGCCTTGTGTCTGTGGTGGAAACTTAGCTACTTACCAAGGTAGATATTGATAAAATGGGGACCTAAAATCACCCCGTGGATCCCTATAAAACCCTATAGTACGATCCCTCTTATTCTGCTCCCTATGTCTACGGGTATCCCGAATCCAGCGAGAAAGGTCCTCCATAGTTTGAGCATAAGACTGTATGCGAGAAATATCTATATCATCTTGTAAAGATGCTATCCTGCAGTCTTTGATCAAATGATCCCCCAAACCATTCACATAACGATGAACTCTGGCGCTTATGGTAAGTACAATATTTGGTGCATATCTAGCCAAAGAATTGAACCTAAGGCTATACTCCCTTACATTCATATTCCCCTGCCTGAGATTGATAAGCTGGTTAAGATGGGTCTCCCAAACCTCTTGTGGCAAGTAATGGGCTAAAAATGCCTCAGAGAAGTCTCTCCACTCTATTGGCAGGGCATGAGGTCATCTGTATCTCTCCTATGCTTTGTACCACAAGATGGCGACATCACGTAGTAAAAAAGAAGCCAGCTCCACAACCTCAGTGATGGAGGCATGTATCACCTTCACTACTTTATACATATGGTCAATAAAGTCTTATGGACCCCTAGTGGGACTGGTTCATGTTAAATCTTGGAGGGGTCAAGTGAAGAAACTCTCATACCTTTGAGCTTTTTGTTTGATCCCTTATGGCGTCTGTTCTCGCCTCTAGTTGTCTGTCATAAATAGAAAGCATCCTAGTTAGTAGCTGAATAACTTTCCTTATCCCCTGCCCTACAGTATCAGGTGAGGCTGGGGATATTGCACCCTTTTGGGCCTCAGCAAGTGTTGGTGAATCTGGTACTATTGATATTGGAGACTCCCTGTGTGCCTCTATGGGGAATATATCCCCCTAACCTAACAATGAATATGTAACGATCTAAATATTTTTGAACTTTTTAATGGTTGGTCAAGGTTAGTGTTGAACTAGTCATGGTTGAATTTTGGTAGCCATGGGCTGTACTTAAGTGGCCGGATTCAAAAAGGATTATTTAGTGAAGTTGTAAGGCCGATTAGGCAGTGGACTATGAGAAGTCATATATTTTGATACAGGATGAATTGTGTAAGATACTATATATAAAATCAAAGATCTTTAAGTTATCTTCGCAACACATCTAGTTTCACTCAATTCGTAGTTTGTATATGAAAGTTATGGACCTTGCAGTGAGACTGCCCGTAACTAGAAGTACGCTGGGAAAGGGTTCTGGAATAGGGTCTAAGGGTGGGACCACGAACCGTTTGGTGGTTCACGCTCTGTGGGGGTCCTCGTGGGTTGGTCCAGTGTGCTCCTCTAGGCTGGGAACCAAGCCATGGACCAAGTATGGTCCTACAGACCACCTCACGGTCCGTGTGACCCTTCACTGCCCGTGAGGGGGCCCGTAAATTGATCCAGAATGTTGTCCAAGGTTTGGGGATGGACTCCGGGCCAAGTTATGCTCCACGGACCAGTACACGATCTATGAGACCCCTCGTGAAGGGATCCAGAAAGTCCCCCGAGAGTTCAAGCCGAAGTCGAGGTCAAGTGAAGTCTCACGGGCAGGTACATGACCCGTGGACCTGTAGACGGCCACTGTGTGCCTTCTGTGTGGCCCTATGTTCAGTGATCTAGTCCATTTCATTAATGGTTAATTCATAATTAAATTAGATCCTATGCCCGTTTTAGGCTTTCTTAGGTCTCCTAACTCCCCTAAATCAAATTTTAATCCCTTTTCATCCATTCTAACACTCCTCAATTCATTATAAAATTCTCTCATTCCTCTTGACCTCCATTGATGAAAGCTTGAAGAAATTTGGGAAAATTCATCTTTCTTGCAATTCCATTCAATTCTCT
>JBCEWC010002266.1:0-35419 GCA_038996855.1 Solanum aculeatissimum
GGTGTGGTGTAGATTACCTTTGGCAAGTAATCTTCTCCGATCCAATGGGAGGCCTCATTGGGAAAGTTCATGTTGTATTTCACATGGATTTGGATGTCGGTTATAATTCCATCCCCTCTATATTATGAGCATCATGGTATTTCATGCATCATGATTATCATGGAATATTGTTATATTATCCCTTCTTATATTTTCTTCTATGTATGTGCCCTTTCCATGTAGGTTGTTATAGGCCCATGTGCATATACATTTGCATGCCTGCATACTTATTGCTTTATTATGCTAACCTATACTCTTGTCTACATGTTCTAACCATGTAGGTTCCGACGACAATCTCTATCTACCCTTGCACGATGAGTGATTATCTTGAAGCCTATTGCTTGTGGTGAGCCCTTTTGTTCAAGGGCAATAGCCACTTTCTATCTATCTAGTATTGCTTTTAATTTTCTTTACTTATGTATTGAGGGTGAGCCTCAAACTATGTCGAGGCATCGTTCACCTTATGTAGAGGCTTGTTGGGCAAACTATATTCTTGCACGTTGTATTACGCTATTTTGGGTTGTATGACTTTTGGAATTATGCTATGGATATGATGTTCCTATTATGCTTAAGCTTAAGTTCATGCTTATGCTTATGCTCATGTTGATGGGATTGTGAATTTTGGTAATGTGCTTATGTGGAAAGTCTCATAACCCCGGTGTGCCCCTCCCTGTTGCTTAAGTCCTACTTACCCACCCTTTAGAAATACTTGTTATGTGTTATGTGATTCATGCTCATCTCATTCCCGGCAACATCCCCATAGCTTGAGTCCAAAGCCCCGTTTCCCTTAGAACTTATGTGTTATGTGTTTACTTCCGCGCTTCCGAACCGATGATGTGTGTGATGATGCTATGATGGCTTGATCGAGGGCTTTCGGGTCCTCTTTCTCCATGTCACGTCTAGGCCCCTAATCTGGGTCGTGAAATCACCTAACCTACAAGGTGAGTTATCCCAACACTGAACAACCTAAAATAATAACTAAGCAAAAGATAAAAATTGTCTAATAGGATATATAAGCGTAAGGAATAACAAGTCTGCAACTATCCCAAAATTGGTGTCATATGTACAAGCTTCTAATAATCAGAATAATCAAATGAAATACAAGTCTCAATGTCTAGTCCTCACATAGAATAAAATATAAAGTAAAATCCTCAAAGGTTTGCCGATGAGACAAGCAACTACCTCTCAAAAGATCCAAAAGCTCGATTCGGTAATGAAGAACGCTAGCAAGAAGGACCGGGCTCACAACCTAAAACAAATATAGCAAAAGGTGAGCACAAAACAATAAGGTGCTTAAAAAATAAAACTAACCAAGAGTAAAGTGATGAAAAACACAAGTACTCCTATCCACCCAACCACATACCAGCGAACTACACACCTACACTCAGAAAAGCCCCAGCACAATACAATATACAAATCATGTAAGGATATACTTATCACATAGCATTATATCTCAAAATAACCAATTGATACTCAAATTCAAATGGTATGATAGATATCAAATATCATAAACAATTTGATAGGTAATTAGAAACTCCCACCCAATACATAAAATAATATCAAGAAGAAATGCATGAGATAGAGTGGATGCCATGAGATGTTAATAATGCGATGCAATGTCAAATAATTGTGATGCATGTCTGTCTTAAGATACACATTCGCTGATCATATCCATGTCAAAATGGAACCCATGGGGGTCTCACATAGACCATGTATCAGTGAACATTGCCGGTAATGACCTCGACCAATTCTCACCCAATCAGAAGTAACCTCGACCATAATATCAATCGACATATTACCTCAGCTAGCTGGTAATGCCCTCGGCTTATCATCGATCTGTAGAGATCTCGACCACCAATCTAAATGTCACCTTACTCATTCTCGGCCATAGCCATCACAAGTATTAATGCACAAATAACAGTGAATACAATGTGCACGATCTCAATTATTTCATAGTTTTAATATTACCAAGATCACAATAATATAACAGCCTCAAATCATGAATATCTCCATATAGGTACCATATCGATATCAATATCAAATGATTCACAAGATCATATGTATCACGAATCCATAATTAATTTACAAGTCAAGATTTCACCACATGAACAATTACTCAATTCATAATCTCATAATCAAAGCCTATAAATATACAATTCTATCCCAAAACACTCAATTCCATACACATAGGAGCATATAAGGTTCAATCATACTTAACAAAAGGTTAAAAGTCCACTAATTGCCTTAGAAAAGTCTCGAATCAAGTCAAATCCAAAGATTTTTCCCTTTCTACGATACTATGAATCACCAAAATCAAATTCAAATATAGCATCACAATCACATAGCGAATCTAATTCACTAAAATCAATCAATTTGGACAAAAGGGGTAAAATGGTAAAAAAAATTCCATATCGAAAAAAGTAATCAAAAACTGAAATCTAATATATAAAAACATTCTCCAATTAATAAGGATTCCAACGGTGAAAAATATTTTGAAAATGGAGTTAAAAAGTGGTAGAAATCATCAATTTAATGTTAGAAATCGAAGTATGAAAAATCCTTAAATTCTTCAATTAAAAACTCCAAATTATAAGTTAAAAACACAATTTTTAATCAACAAAAATTAAAGAAATAAGTTACCCAATATATTTACTTTGAAAAACCTTGAAGAATCTCAGAAAAACAAACTTGGAATATTAAAAATAGTGTAAAATAATAAAACTCCTCACTTTAAAACTTAAAACTGTTAAGGGATTTTTAACACTCAGCGAACCTAGATAGGGGTCCGCAAATGTGGAGGTAGAGCTTCTCTCAAGCTCCATGAATGCGGAAGGTGTCCCCACTAATGTGGAGGTCAAATGGGCTAGACCTTTGCGAACGCGGGCCCTAGCCTCGCGGATGTGGAGTACAACGCATGCTATACCAAATCAACTAAAAACTAGCTATTGTCAAAACTCGAAAAGGACCCCCAGGGTTCGTTCGGAACCCAAAACACATAAACAAAACATGGAATCCTGCTAAAAATGACATTCCAGATTTAGTGAAACTATCAAAATTTGAATTGGAGACCTCCTTGGCTTGAAACATGATAAAATTCAAAGAAACTACTTTAGACTTGAAATACCCAAACTGCCCTTGAAAACTCTAAAAATTACAAAGAGACCATTTCTAGTGTTAGTTTCACCACTCGAAACCACTGGAACTGTCAGAATTTTGATTTGAACTTTCAAATTTTGAATGTTGATCAAAGTCAACCTATGATCCAAAATCAACTAAAAATGCAACTTTGGGTCCAAAATCTTTGTTTCAAACTGAATTCAGTTTTGCAAGTTCTTCCAGACCAGATTCTGCATTCTGGAGCTGATGGAATCAATAGAATTGAATTTCGACACTCGAAACTCAAGATGACCACAAAAGTCAAAATTACCAACTTTAAGCCTTTAAAACTCTTTCTTCAACAAAACTCCAACTTTTTACAAGGTTTTCAAAATCCAACTTTTAGACTCACCAAAACATGACCCAATACAACTTTCAGAAAGAGCAAAACGGTAATTTAGTCAAAAATACCAAAAATGACCTTTGAGGTTATTACAAATACAAGGTTCAACACTCTTAACTACAACTTAGAAATTCACTTGCCTTAGCCAAAAATCATGATCACTCTATTGTGGAGCCTTCCCCTTTTGATTATACTTCAAAGCACCACAATCTAGTCAAATAATGATTCAAAATCAAATTTCAAAGCTAAAAACATCAAAATTATAAAATTTGGAGAAAAAGGATAAAACGGTCTAAAAATTCAATACCGAAAAATGGAGTTTAAATTTAAAAATTTTGCACGAAAATGTTCCTTTAAAGTATTAGAAATCTATTAGCGAAAATTGCTTAAAAATGAAGTTGAAATCAACTCAAGATTACCATTTTAGTAAAACTTGAGGTTCTTGAGAAAAAAACCCAAATAACCGATCAAAAACTCCGACTCAAATTTGAAATATTTCCTGAGAAATACCTTATGCATGAATAGAAAAGTTCAAGTATAAAATTTCATCAAAATTGAGTTAAAATCAACATTTAAATCCTTAATTTATCAAATTTTAGCTTTATCGGAAAAATCTCAAATTATACGCGATTAATATGCTGAAAATAATTGATAAATCAATATGTTTATACTAAAATAAGTTTATCCATAATATAACAATGCTAAATATATCTTTTTCATCGAATATAGAATCCAAATGAATAAAACCTCAATTTTTTCAAAGAAATTTATGGATAGATAAAGAAAATAAATCAAGAAATCAAGAGAGAATGCTGAAATAAGAGTCGAAAACTACCCCATATTAAATCGAGATGAATGCCGCAAGAATCACCCCGTTCTGAGTTTTAGAACTCCCAATATGCTCAATATCAAATGAACACAGTCTGAAATTTTAAATACCTGTACAAGACTTTCATTGCACTAGAAACCAGTAGTGAATTCTTTGATAAAAATATCGTAACTTTCTCAAATGATAGAAAAATGACCCGATTCTTTTTTCAACATGTCTTAAATAATGATATGAACCTACTCCTTCAATCAAAACTCAATTCCAAACTCATTTACCCAATCAAATATCATTTCTACTCGATAAATAATTATTTCATATTTTACGATAAAAGTTCAATCTCGGCTTAACGAAAATGTACCAAATTTTGCATACCAGTCTTATAATTCATGTTCAAATTTTTTGAAGTTTAAGAATTATTATTTGATTCTTAAAATAAATAATAAACTCTTTAGTTGCCATATTTTGTTGAAACATCGCCAAAGCATCCAACAAACTTAAAAACTCACCCAAAACTCATTTGGCCCTTCCTGCACACAAATCAAATATGCTACTAGCTTGAAAATGGCAATTCAGACCTAATATATTTATCAAAATATGAATTGAAGGTTTCCTTGACTTGAAATCCATTTAGTCGCAATTAAACCAACTTAAGGCTCAAAAGATCAAAATGCCCCCGAGACTCCCGAAAAATATATTGAAACTCTTTTTATGCCTTAAATCACCTCCCGAATCTAAGAGAATCATCAAAAATCCAATTCGAGCATCCGAACTTAAAGTGTTGACCAAAGTCAAACCTTGATCCAATTTAACTCAAACTTCCAACTGAAGACCCAAATCCACAAAACAACTCCAAATTCAGAAACAACAATTCTTCTGGATCAAATTCTATATTTTGAAACTGATGAAATTCTATTTCGGAACTCGTAGCTCTGATTGGTACCAATTATTTTTAACAACTTAAGCCTTCAAAAACTCAAAACTTCTACATTTCATAACTTTTCAATAAAAATTCAAATATAAGTTCATAAATGGAGCAACTATTGAAAGGAGTAAAATGATAATTTTCTATTTTTTAAAAAAAAAGACCTTCAGGGTTATTACATCATCTACCACTACAAAATCAAATTCATCCTTGAACATAAAGTAAAGGAAAAAATCTTACTTGATGTTATTAAGAGTTTGAGGTAAAATTCTCAAAGTCGGTAATTATTCTTCCAAGGGAACTCAATTTCAAGGACCATGCCTATAAGGCCCTACAAGTTAGGAAGTCAGAAAGTACAGAAGAAGTGAAATTGAAAATGTGCAAGCCAAAGTACGAGCCTCATTTATGGATCGTGACTCAAACCACGAGTCATAAACAAGGCTCGTGGATGGGCCCAACCTAGGTGGAAATTTGGCTAAGTGTGGGGAGGATCTATGAGGGGTATTTACGATCCATAAATGAAACTACAAACTGTAAAGAGTGTTTATAGTTTGGGATCTTTGGTTGGTTAAAAATTGAGTTTCTGATCTTGAACTACGAACAAATAAGATGACTCGTAGTCTTGTTTATGAGCCATAAAATGGTCTCGTAGATAAGACTCTAAGATTTTAAAATTTACTATGTGTTGATAGGAACTATGAAAGGGTTCCATGATGCATAAATCAATCTATGAGTCATAGAGTGAGGTTGTAGTTTGGGTTTCAGAGACAGTTTAGAAGGTCAAATATGTAAACAGGATGAAATCGCAAGATTATGATCTGTGGTTCATTATATGGCTTGTAAATAAGGGTCATGGTTTGGATTTGATAGTATTTAATGAAGGGTATTTTCGGCCTTTTCTGTATCCTAAGCCTATAACTATGTTGTTTTGGGTTGTTTTCCCTCCCATATCATCTCTAAATCCTGACTTCTTTCTGATTCCCCAATCCCAGCTTGGACTTCCCCGTGTAAGGAGTTTTTAGAAAGAAAAGAATTTAAATAAAAATACTTACTAAACACCCTCATTCTCTCTCACTCTAACTACCTCAAAGTTTCCAAGGAAAGGCAAGAAGGGCTAGAGTTTTCAAAGGACTTCTCCCTAGACCTTTAAGCTTTCCTTAAGGTATTCAAATTAGATATGTGAGTTTATTTATGGGTTTATTTCACCCACAAAGTTCAACAATCCTATATTTTATCTTTTCTTTAAGTTATGAAATTTATGTTAATTCCATGAGCATGTTTCTAATGTTATAATGATATATTTTTAGTTATTTTGACTCTAATGATGCCATGTGATGATGTACTATAAATTTCTATAATTTGCAAGTTGAATTTCATGATTTTCTTATCTAGGATTTTGAATGATAAAGTGGGCTATTTAGACATGGTTTTAAATTGACGAGTTTTATCATGATACTGCATAATACTCTTGAACCATGTGTTCTTCAAGTTATTGCATAAGTCCACTAAGTTTAAGATGAGTTCCTACATAATGCTAATAATAAGGGCCTTAAAGTATGTCATGAAAGTTACAAGCATATTATGAAGCCCTTTTACGATGATTAAGGTAGACCCTTAATGTGAAAGACAAATTATCACTTGAGTGGATTCTGAAGTTAATGAGCTACTCCTATGATATCAAAGTATGTTTCAATCTTGTAAATGTTTATGTATATGTATATGTTATTAGTATTCTATGAGACTTGACTTAGCACCAAATTGGGTATCGAGGTGGGGTTCGATAAGAAAACCTTAGCAATAACCTTTTGTCCTATTAAATATGCAACACCATAGGAGTCCTTTTAGGCTAAGGCTAGTGGGTCCATAATATCAATGTTAAACTAAGATATATATGCATAAGTTGACAGAGTTCCCCCAGACAAGTGGACTCCCCGTGCCAACTAGGGGGTTATATTGGATTCCATGTTGTACCTCGCATGTTCTTAAATGTTGATTATGGTCTCCTCCAACATAGTATTATATATGATGATTATGTTACTCTAAGAATGATCATATGATGCATTGATCTTTTATTTCATAATTTACTCCTTGGTTATGGTTATGAATGTTTTGAATGATTGCATTACAATTTCATGCATGACGGCATTATAATTTTATGTGTACATTGCATCTCTTATACTTAGTACATTTCATTGTACTAACTCATATTTTGCCTACATGATATTACCTTGTATGGACCGACATTCCTCCTCCTCCATCAGTACCTGGTTACCTTCAGACTTTCAAGACTAGTTGATTTTTGAGCCCTCTAGTTCAAGGACTATATCTTCTGTTCTTGTTTATTATACCTTTAAGACACTTATTGTGAGTTGTATTATAGAGAGTTTTACTTTCTATGTTGTATTCTCATAACTTCTATACTTGAGGGGAGCTTTGAGCATGTCTTAGTCCGCACCATGTCTTTTATGTAGATGGTATGTTTGGACAATAGGTTGAAAGCTTTAGTTGTTATTTTTATGGATTTTTCACAAATGAATATCCCTTTAGTCCTATTTCTAACTTTTCAAATATTCTTTACTTGGTTAAATACCTATGAATGCTTAATGAATTCTAAGAGGCTTGGATAAGGTTCCTTTGGGTCCTTCACTCATCATGTTATGACTAGGCCCTAGAATTTAGTCGAGGCAAACTTTGTATTCGAGTATAAAGTTTTGAAATATTCCTCAGATGTCTAACATATCGTGTCAAATAGAGTGTTATTCATTGTTGTGAAGCGCTCCACAATCATGAATGAGAGGCTATAATGTGTTTAGGAAACTTTTCCTTCTTCATGATTCATGTTATTCCTTTCGAAGTTTCCTAAGGTTTTCCACCTTATCTAACAACGTTCTCTTTACCATTTTTAGATCATGCCACTGAGAAGAGCTCCTCTACAAAGGGATGTGAATGAGGACCAAGCCCCTCCCATGCCACAAGAGGATAGAGTCTCTCATGTGGAGTTCTGTGTTGCCTTCATTATATGTGCCCAAGTCTTGGCCAACCAAGCCAACTAGGAGATTGATCTTCCTCCCCAAGCACCTACCCAATCAACTAGAGTCTAGGATTTCATGAGGATGAATTCTCCCAAGTATCATGGTTCCAAAGTTAATGAGGATTCGATAGAGTTCATCAATGAGGCTTATAGGATTATCGCCATCATAGGAGTGCCATAAAAAGAGAAGGCCAAGCTATTATCCTATCAACTCAAGGGTGTGGCTAAGGTTTTGAATGATCAATGGGTTGAGGAAAGAGGTGATAAAGCAGGCCTAATTTCATGGGAAGAGTTCAAGGGTGCCTTCTTGGATAGGTTCTTGCCATTGGAGCTAAGAGTGTCCAAGGTGCAAGAGTTAATCAACTTGAAGCAAGGCTATATGAGTGTGTGGTAATACTCCTTTAAGTTGACCAAGATCTCAAAGTATGCACCATTCATGGTTGCTGACCCAAGGGCTAGAATGAGTAAGTTCATCTCTAGGGTGGTTGAGTTAGTGTCTAAGGAGTGCAAGATTGCCATGCTTATGAAATAGATGTACATTTCTTGCCTCATGACTTATAAGAATAAAATCTAGGACAAAAGTTGAGGGAGCATGCTAGGGAGTTCAAGAGGCCTCGGGTTAAAGGTGGTAGATTGTTCCACCAAAAGGTTGGTGGCCCTGGCAAGTATCAAGGTGGCCAAAAGTAAATAGGCAAAGGTTTGACTAATGCTCCCAGGTTCAACAAATACAAGGGTCCAACCCCAAGTTTCAAGGAGGTCTGGGTGCTCAAACCTCCTTAAATTGTGCCAAGTGTGGAAGACCCCCTAAAGGGGAATGCTTAGTCGGCTCCAACACATGCTTCAAGTGTGGCAAGCCCGGTCATCAAGCTGGGAGTGTAGAATTTGTGGTTCTAGTCCCCAAGGCCAAGGAGGGTAAGGTGGTCAAACTCAAGGAGGTGCTCCAAGGGCCAATCAATTTTATGCCTTACATGCCAGCCAAAAAATAGAAGTGACCCCAGATGTTCTTACTAGTATGTTAAAAGTTTATGATTTTGATGCATATGCATTATTAGATTTGAGATCTAATTTGTCTTTTGTAACTCCATTCCTTGCAAATAGATTCAATGTATGTACCAAAGTCTTAGTTGAGCCTTTTGAAGTTTGTACTCCCGTAGGTGAGTCACTGGTGGCAAAAAGAGTCTACAGGGGTTCTCCCTTGTCTATCTTACATAAAATTATCCCATGTGATCTAATAGAGCTTTCTATGGTTGATTTTGATTTCAGACTTGGTATGGATTGGTTGCATGCCTCCCATACTTCTATAGTTTATCGAATTTGTGGAGTGAAATTTCAATTTCCAAATAATCACGTTCTTGAGTGAAAGGATAGTAGTTCAGTTTGTAGGGGTCGATTTGACTCCTATCTTAAAGCGTGTAAAATGATTTCCAAGGGGTGTATCTATCACCTATTGAGGGTTAGGGATGTCACTTTTGAAATTTCGTCTCTTGAGTTAGTCCCCATTGTCAATGAATTCTCCAATGTCTTTTGCGAAGAGTTACTCAGTGTTTCTCCCAAAATAAAAATAGATTTTGGTATAGTTCTCTTCCTTGATACCCAACCTATCGCCATTCCTTCTTATCAAATGGACCCAACAGTTAAAAAAATCAAAGGAGAAATTGAGGGATTAATTTGTTGGAGAAGGGTTTCATTAGGCGAAGTAGGTCTCCATGGGGTGCTCCAGTGTTATTTGTAAGAAAGAAAGATGGGTCACTCTGAATCTGTATAGATTGCTAACAACTCAACAAGGTCACCATAAAGAACAAGTATCTCCTTTTGAGAATAGAAGACTTGTTTGATCAATTACAAGGGGCTAGATACTTCTCTGAGATTGACCTTTGGTCCGGGTGTCATCAACTAAAGGTGAGGGAGTGTGACATTCCTAAAACAACTTTTTGGAAAAGGTATGGACATTTTGAATTTGTGGTAATATCTTTGGTTTGACTAATGCACCAGCGAAATTCATGGATCTAATGAATTGGGTGTTTAAGCCCTACCTTGATGCATTCACGGACGTCTTCATAGATGACATTTTGGTTTATTCTTGGGGTAGGGAAAAGCACATGGATCACTTGAGAATTATTCTACAAACGTTGAGGGAGATACAATTGTATGCCTAGTTTAACAAAATGTGAGTTTTGGTTGAAAAAGGTGGTGTTTCCTTGGCATGTGGTATCCGGTGAAGGGATTAACGTTGATATTAAGAAGATGGAAGTGGTAAAGAATTGTCCTATACCATTGACTCCCTTGGACATTAGGAATTTCTTGGGTCTAGCCAAGTACTATAGAAGGTTTGGTAAAGGATTTTCCTCCATCTCATCACCATTTACAAGGTTGACTCAAAAGAAAGTAAAGTTCATGTGGATGGATGAGTGTTCCAAACCTTGAAGGATTGATTAACTTCATCTCTAATTTTGACCTTGCCGGAGGGTACTGAAGGGTTTATGGTGTATTGTGATGTAACATGGGTTGGTTTGGGTTGTGTTTTGATGTAACATGGGAAAATTATTACCTTTGCTTAGGCAATTAAAGGTGCATGAAAAGAACTACTCAACACATGAACTTGAGTTAACAGCCGTGGTATTTGTATTAAATATTTAGCGTCATTACTTGTATGAGGTTCATGTTGATGTCTTCTCCGATCATAGGAGTCTCCAATATATGTTCACTCAAATGGACCTCAACTTAAGACAAATAAGGTGGTTAGAACTTCGCAAGGATTATGACATAAGTGTGAAATACTACTCGAATAAGGCTAATGTGATAGCCGATGAACTTAGTAGGGTATCCATGGGTAGTGTGTCTCACCTTGATGATGGAAAAAGGGAGTTCACAAAAAAATTCCATAGGTTGAATAGATTGGGGTTGAGATTGAGTCATGCAAAAAATAGTGGTACGATGGTGTTGAATGGTTCCAAGTCTTCATTGATTATGAATGTTAAATCTAAGCAAGATCTTTATCCTGCCTTAGTTGAATTGAAGACACTAGTGAAGGAAGGTAAAGTAGAGGTTTTCTCACAAGGGGGACTTCATTCTAAGGTAGATTGTGTGTGTCAGACGTTGGAGGGTTAAAAAAAGTTTGATTTTGCAAGAAGATCATAATTCATCCTATTCCATTCATCCCAGTTCCACTAAGATATATAGAGACTTAAGGGAGGTGTATTGGGGGAATGGAATGAAGAAGGATATTGCAAGGTTCATGACCGAATGTCCTAATTGTCAACAAGTTAAGGTTGAACATCAATGGTCGGGTAGACTGTCCCAAGACATTGAGATCCCCACTTGGAAGTGGAAAGAGATCAATATGGATTTCGTGGTTGGTTTGCCTAAGACTAAGAGGTATTTTGACTCCATTTGGGTGATAGTTGATAGAATAACAAAGTTGGCTCACTTTCTACAAGTCAAGACAATATATAGTGACAAAGATTATGCTATGTTTTAAGTTGGAGAGGTTACATGGGGTTACATTATCCATTATATCAGATCGTGGAGCTCAATTCACCTCTTATTTTGGAAGTCTTTTCAAAAGGGTCTTGGTAGTAAGGCAAAGTTGAGTACTACTTTCCATCCTCAAACTGATGGACAAGCCGAAAGAACAATTCAAACACTTGAAGATATGTTGAGGGCTTATGTGTTGGAGTTTAAAAGAAGTTAGGAGGACCACTTACTGCTTATAGAATTCTCCTACAATAATAGCTATCACTCTAGTATAGAGATGGCATCATGTGAAGCCTTGTATGGCATGCGATATAGATCTTCGGTGGGCTGGTCTGAAGTTAATGAAATGGTCTAGACAGGGACCGATTTGGTCATGGATGCAATGGAAAAAGTGAAACTCATAAGGGAGAAGTTGAAGACAGCTCAAAGTCACCAAAAGTCATATTCTGATGTTAGGAGAAGGGACCTTGAGTTTAATGTTAATGATTGGGTCTATTTGAAGGCGTCACCAATGAAGGGTTTGGTATGGTTTAGCAAGAAAGGGAAATTGAGCCCTAGGTATGTAGGGCCCTATAAAATTGTTAGAAGGTTTTGGAAGATGGTTTATAAATTGAATTTCCATTGGAGATGAATATGATTCACCCAGTGTTCCATGTGTCAATGTTGAGAAAGTTCATGTGTGACCCAAGCTCCATTGTTCCATTGGAGGATATGAGTATTGAGAAAAATTTGACTTATGAAAAGGCTCTAGTTGAGACATAGACCAACAAGTGAATAGGTTGACAAACAAAGAAATTTCATTCGTCGAGGTTCTTTAGAGGAATCAACAAGTTGAAAGTGCAACGTGGGAAGCGGAAAAAGACATGATAAATTGACATCCTTATCTTTTCCACTCTACTCAAGCCTAAGGTACTAAGTTCTTTTGCCCTAAGACCTCAAATTTCTTGCATTTCTGTCTTCATGTCATTTATGAATTTTTACGTGTTTAAGGGACTATTTTTTAAGGATGATTAAAATATAAGTTTGAAAATTTATGAAAAGAAGTTTAAAGTGCATTTTTGTATTCATGTTGGATTGTTAGCTGCTTCGTTAATTCCTTAAAGCTTACATTTAAGACATTATAGGATGAATATTCCTAAGGGGGAGATATTGTAAGGCCCTGAAAGTTAGAAAGTGCAGAAGAAGTGAAGCTTGAAATGTGTAGGCCAAACTACGAGCTTCATTTACGACTCATGGTTCAAACCATGGGTCGTAACAAGGCTCATGGATAGGGTCAGCCTAGGTGGAAAATTAGCTTAGTGTGGGGAAGATCTATGAGAGGTATTTACGATCCATAAATAAAACTATGGATCGTAAAGAGTGTACGTGGTTTGGGGTCCCAGGTTGGTTAAAAATTGGGTTTTTGAACTTGAACTATGAATAAACAAGATGATTTGTGATCTTGTTTACGAGCTATGAAATGGTCTCGAGATTGAGCCCTGGGATTTGGAAAACTTACTAAGTATTGACAGGAACTACGAAAAGGTTCTTTGACCCATAGATCAATCTACGAGTCATAGAGTGAAGTCATAGTTTGGGTTTCACAAGGTAAAAAATGTAAATGGGATGAAACCCCAAGATTACGATCCGTGGTTCATTCTATGACTTGTAAATGAGGTTCATGGTTTGGATTCAATATTTTTAATGAAGGGTATTTTTGACTTTTCCCCATATCCTAAGCCTAAAACTACATCATTTTGGGTTCTTTTCCCTCATATATCAACCCTAAATCCTCCTAAACACTCTCATTCTCTCCCACTCTAACTCCCTCAAAGTTTCTAAGGCAAGAATTTTCTCAAAAGCAAGGCAAGAAGGGCTAGGGTTTCCAAAGGTCTTCTCCCCCAACCTTTAAGCTTTCCTTAAGGTCTTCAAATCAAGTATGCGAGTTGATTTGTGGGTTCTTTTCACCCACAAAGTCCGACAATCATGTATTTTACCTTTTCTGTAAATTATGAAATTTACTTTAATTCAATGGGCATGTTTCTAATGTTATAATGATGTATTTTTAGTTATTTTGACTCTAGTGATTCCATGTGATACTGTACTATGAATTCCTATAGTTTTCAAGTTGAATTTCATGATTTCCTTATCTAGGATTTTGAATGATGAAGTGGGCTGCTTAGACATGGTTTTGAATTGATGAGTTTCCTCATGATATTGCATAATACTCTTGAATCACGTGTTCTTCAAGTTATTGCATAAGCCCACTAAGTCTAAGATGAGTTCCTACATGATGCTAGTGATAAGGTTCGTAAAGTATGTTATGAAAGTTACAGGCATGTTATGAAGCCCTTTTATGATGATTAAGGTGGACCCTCAATGTGGAAGGCAAATTCTCACTTGAGTGGATTTCCAAGTTAATAAGCTACGCCTATGATGTCAAAGCATGTTTCAAGCTTGTAAATATTTATGTATATGTATATGTTATTAATATTCTGTGGGACTTGACTTAGAACCTAATGGGGCATTAAGGTGGGGGTTCGATAAGGGAACCTTAGCAACAACTTCTTATCCCATTAACTATGTGCCTCCATAGGAGCCCTTATAGGCTAAGACTAGGGGATCCACAATAGCAAAGTTAAAATAATATATGCATGCATCAGTTGATAGAGTTCCACCCGACAAGTGGACTCCCCGTGCCAATGTAAAAGGTTATGTTGGATTCCATATAGTAGATCACATGGTCTTAAATATCGGCTATGGTATCCTTCCACATAGTATTGTATATGATGATTATGTTACTCCAAGAATGACTCACTTGATGTATTTATCTTTTATTTGATATTGAGCTTTACTCCTTGGTTATGGTTATACACGTTTTGAATAGTGACATTATAATTTCATGCATGATGACATTACAATTTCATGTACACATTACATCCCACATACTTAGTATATTCCAATGTACTATCTCATATTTTGCCTACATGATATCACCATATAGGGACCGACATTCCTCCTCTTCCACCTGCACGTGGCTAGCTTCAGAAGTTCGAGACTAGTTTATTGGTAAGCCCTCTAGTTCGGGGACTACACCTTATCTTCTTTCTTATTGTACCTTTGAGACACTTATTTTGAGTTGTATTATGGAGACTTTTACTTTTTATGATGTATTCTCATGACTTCTACACTTTAGGGGAGCTTTGAGTATGCCTTAGCCCCCACTATGTTTTTTTCGTAGATGGTGTGTTTGGATAATTTATTGAAAGCTTTAGTTGTTACTTTTATGGATTTTTCATGAATGAATGCCCCCTTAGTCTCATTCCCCAATTTTCAAATCCACTTTACTTAATTAAATACTTATGAATTCTTAATGAATACTAAGAGGCTTGGGTGAGATGCCTTCGGGTCCCTCACTCGTTGTCTTACGACTAGATCCTAGGTTTAGGTCATGACAATACCATCAGTATGTACTATCAAGAATCGAACTTATGAACCAACATTGAAAAATCTACAAACCAAGAGTAATTACCTAATCAATAACCAACCCATGAACCAAACCTGAACAAATACTCCCATACCACAACATAACCATCAGAACAAACCTTCTTCCCACGAGACCATGAGGCAACTCAAAACTATCTTTAGTTAAAAATAAGATGAACCTGAACCAACCATAAACCACTTGTAATATACAAACCATAGCAAGTCTCAACTAAGATCCATTATCTTAATATAGTCCTTTCTCGAGTTTAAGCTGCAGAAATATGATCTTTAGATAACACATATTCATACGGAGAACCCAACTAATCTGACCGAAAAAAGGTGGCGATCAAGTAACCAACCAATGAATGATACTCTAAAGTATATATAACCTCTAATAACAGTGTAGGAATGCTGAAACAGTAGCTTTGAATTGTGATTGTAGACAACTCCTGAAAATGGCAAAACTAGGCCTAATGATACTCAAAATCAATCACATATAGTTAAAACATGTTCTCAACGATAAGGTAAATACCAAGACTATTGAAAAACTACATTTTCCCATGATAGATCTCATATAAGAGCACTCAACCAAGTTCACACATGTGTACTAGTATATCCTAATTATAAAAAATTCTCTTTTATCTTACTCAAAGTACTCTCTCTCTGGTGTTTATAGTCAAAACTCCTCCAATTATATGAACCCCACCTGTTTGACTTCTTTCTACATGTAATTTCTTATTTGATTACCAACATGGATAGAAACACACGCAACTTATTAAAACCCAACACATTTTCCATAATCTAACAACTGAAATTGACAAATTTGATTCCAACAAAATACCATGACCTTGCTAATCCTTTACTCATGCTTCAAAAACTATTATTAGCACGAAAATTCCTTGAAAATTACACTATCACTATCTGTAACTCTAAATTATGACTTCTTTTATCCCTAATAAAGTATTACTGTTCATCTCAGGCCAATTCTAAGCACCTCATATTGAAAACTAGTCCTACCCAAGGTCAATAATACTAATTTAAAATTTGATGGTGCTTTTTTCATGAGCTACAATTATTGAATAAAAAATAAATCTCAACCACATGTAATCATTCACGTGACACGCCTCAGCCTCCATTCAAATATGCATGTAGAATTGTAAGCCATTTCTATAGTGCATCTATGAGTCATTAACCATGATTGAATAATCCAACTTAACATACAAACACAGAATCTCTCATATATCACCATTTATCATCTAAATCAAAATTAAATTTTCAAAAAATATAGTTGATAATCTTTCATAACCATGTGCCGAGCCAGTCTATCTTACACTATTACATATAAACTTAACGCAAAAAATTCAGAAAATCCTTAACTTTGAACCAAGGATCTATACATGTCTTAATTTTTTCACAGTTCCTAATTTATATCCACACACAATACTTCTAGAATGTTCAAATGCTTAACCCGTACTCATGACCCAATCTTAAACGCTCAAATTTTTTGATGCCCAAGGCTCTTGTACTTTTTTCTAACCCATTTATCATTATTATTCTTTAGCCAAAATTCCACAATAGATTACCTCTTATTTACACCAAACTACTCAAATAAAAACTTCATTAAGCTCTTCCACAATCATAAGTAATAGAATCTGCAATCGAATCATGCACAAGTCCTTCCAAGTGCTCAATAACCAATATAATCAATTATTTTATTACTTGGCCAATCTATACCTTGACAAAACCAACTACCATGAATACAAACTTATAATGAAAAACTTGAATTCTGATATAAATCATGTAAACCAATTCCTTTTTCAATCAACATTAACCCATGCCTTGAAGATTCTTAGAGATTATTTACCTTAATTTATCCTCAACCATTTTCTCATTACTCGAATCGTATCCTTCATTGAAAACTCTAGTTGACTAGTTACCAAATTCAAAACTACAAAAGAAACTATTTGTCATGACCCAAATCTAGGGTCTATCGTGGCACGACGAATGAGGAACCCAAAGGCATCCCCATCCAAGGCTCTTGTTCATATCATAAGTATACTACATAAGGTAAATAAGCAATTTCAAGAGTAAGCAAGCCGAAAAATAGTCTCATGCAAGCAACAATATGTGAGTCAAAACTTCCCTGTAAAAAGGATTACATCATCACAGATCCAAACATGCCTCTACATTATAGATCTTGACGGGTCTAGAATATGGTACTAGCTCACCTTCAAGATAAAAGTGAAAATATAAAAGTCTCAACATAACAAAACATAAGTATGACTAAAGGGCTCGTCCTCATAGCATAGGAACTCACCAAATCCTCAAAGTGTAATGTCAAACTCTAGCCAAGAAAGTGAGTAGTAGTCTCATCATAGCCCATCCCTACATGGTTATATCATGTAGGCAACAAGTATGCGTTAGTATATGGAATTTAATAAGTATGTAAACATGCAATGCATCAAAGAACATTGTAATCGTAATAACAATATGCATAATTATAGCAATGGAATAAAGACACAATATGAATGATCAATGCATGTCTAAAATTATGAATGAAAGCATTTAACACATTTCATAACCTAGAATACATACATATGTGGGAATAAGACCATAACCGATAATAAGACCATGCAGATATAACGACCCAGTCCACTAGTGATATTATCCACTTTGGGCCTAGGCTCACATGACTTTAAAATGCGTCACTAGTAAGTAAATCTTGTTTAATTATATACCCAATATATTTTTTGTGTTTTGTCGATATGAGACTTCTCATCTTAAGATGTGTTGTTATATACACCCCCTTTATAGATTCAACGTCCTCACTGAGGTTTGCCCTACCCTATGAAATTTGCCTAGACTTAACACTAAGGTTTGCTCTGCCTCATTGGAATTCACCTAAACTCAGTTGAAATTTGGTCCACATCAACAAGGCTAACGCAGGAGTGGATCTAATACCATCTGTAATGATCCATCTCACTAGTGATATTATCTGCTTTAGACCTAGGACCGCACAACTTTAAAATGTGTTACTAATAGGTAAGACCTATTTACTTATATACCCAACATCTCTTTTGTGTTTTGTCAATATGGGACTTCTCATCTTAAGATGTGTTGTTATATGCACCCCTTCTACAAACTCAACGTCCTTACTGAAGTTTTCCCCACCGTATGGAATTTGCCTAGACTCAACACTAAGGTTTGTCCCACCTCATCGGGATTTGCCTAAACTAAGTTAAACTCTAGTCCACATCGACAAGGCTAACACAGGAGTGGCTTTGATACCATCTATAATGACCCAGACCGCTAGTGATATTATCCGCTTTGGGCCTAGGCCTGCACAATGTTAAAATGCGTCACTAGTAGGTAAGACATGTTTACTTATATACCCAACATCTCTTCTATGTTTTGCTGATGTGGGACTTCTCATCTTTAGATGTGTTGTTACAATTAGGGTATTGGAGGTACTTATATTCTATATGGTATGCTCTAAGTTACTCATTTGCTTATGGAGTACTGTGTTATTTGGTACTCACTCCCTTGCATCTATATATGGTGTAGGTTATGGGCCCAGATCATCATGATTACCTTTCTTTCCCATCTTTCTTAGAGGCTTACTTTTAGAGTTTGAAGGTAGTTGCTTATCCCTTCAACAAGTATCACTCACTCTTATTTATGTTTGTGTTCTATTCTAGATACAAAGACATTCAAACTTATACTTCTTTTGAATCTGATGTAAAACTTAACAATTGTACATGTGACATTAGATTTTAGGGGATTATTTATTGAGTTAAATTATGTTATCTCAAATATTTATGAAATTCAATCTTTCATTCTATTTTACTTCTAATTTTCTATTTTAGTTATATTTTAGACTAACTTGTCTTGATAAAAAAAGACAAGTTCCATCACACCCATCATTGGGTCATGACAAAATGCTATTAGAGCCGCAGGTTCATAGATCTCACATGTGCTTAAGCCCAAGTCTAGTAGAGTATTGAGGATTGGTTCAAAGACATCTGTTGCATATCTTTGAGCCATGAAGACTATTAGGAAACTTCCTTTTATTCTTTCATTCTTATCATGCGCGGTTACTTTCATTAGTATTGAGTTGTTGTGTATCTATTTTTACAAATGGATATTATGAGAGCTACGTCTATGGAAAAGGAAGAAAGGCAGTGCCCAAGCATGTTATTGAGACCCAACTAGAGATAGAGGTGGGGGATGTAGGAGGCACATAGGTTGTGCCCAAGGTGTGGCACCAGTGAGAGGCCATGGTAGAGGTGCCTTTCTCAAGCCAACAATTGATGGTAGAAAGGACTAGTATCCTCTAGAGTACGCAGATACACTATTACTTCAAGATACTTTATTAAAGGTGTTCGTGTACCCAAGAGTTTTATAACTTAGGGTGGTTGTATGACAAGTACACGAAGGGTTATCAAACCAGAAGGTGGGGATTATACCTTATAGTAATCACAAGCTTTATTTGTTTAGGCTACAATGGAGCAACCACTATTAAGTCCTAAGGTTGAGGTTGACCTATACCATATGTTGGGATTCAAGCTATGCTTTTTGGTTGTGTTGATCGAGGATGAGAAATGCAAGCATGAGAAGTTCATAAAGATGGACCCATCTTATTTTCAGAGTAGAAAGATCAAGGATGCACTTGAGTTCCTAATTAATTATCGAGAATTAATTAAGGTGGTGAGTGTAGTAGAGTCTCATGGTGTTTATTATGCCTCATTCTGGTTACATGACTAGCTAGGGAGTAATGGAGAGTTTATTCAGGATCTAAATTGGTCAGATCTCCATCGATGACTTGGGAGGTGTTTGCTAGTGCTTTATGTGATAAATTCATTATGTAGAGTGTAAGAAAGGAGAGCAGTTTAAGATTTGAGAGCCTGAGGTAGGGTAGCCTCACAGTTATAGAGTATGAGATCGACTTCTATCAATTTTCTATGCATACCCTAGATATTATTCCAAGTAAGGTCAATAGAACCCATAGATTTGGATTGAACCATTCTATACATATGGTTGTGTTCAGATCCACTTGTGAGGAGGCTTCCTTCTGGTCCATTTTAGGTACTGCTAAAGAAGCAGAGTTGATGGAGAGATAGAAGTTTAAGGACCTTAGGGGGGCCTACACTTCGAGCTAATTTTATAGGGGTATATGATCCTTTAGGCGTGGTAGTTCCTTTTAGCACCATGTGCCAGTTTATACAACCATTCAAGCATCTAAGGGTGGCTAGTTGTCTCATAGTCCCTACAATTTAGGGTAGAATTCTTATGATTCACAGTAGAGGTTGATGGTCCGAGGTGATATTATTGACTCCTATGGATTTCCATAAAATTCCTTGGGTTAGAGAAATTATTTTGGTTATGAGGACCCCAACCAAATGTTAGAATAGTTCCCAATGCATCTTCAGGGAGGACCCCTTCCCAATTCTTCAGTTCTATGTGATCAAAGTTAGGAATAGAGCTCAAGTAGGTAGGAGTGGTCATGCTTTGGGCAGAGGTGCTAGTGGAGCTATGTATATGCTTATATTTTACCTTTTTTTTCATTTTATCCATTGAGGTTCTTTCTAGGACTTTGAGTAACTTATACTCTATTTCAGATTACAATGGTTTCGGTCTACCTAAGTGGAATAAAAACATTACTTACTTAGTCTATGTTGATGACACCATCATCTTTGCTAATGTTGATAGGTTCTCCATAGATTTGTTGATGAATCTTTTCAAGACTATGAAAGGCAACTAGGACAAAAGATTAAAAAAATGCCTTTTATGTGCATAGTAAGGCTACTCATAGAGATATACAACTTATAGAGAAATGTTCTAGTTTTCCTAAAGGTAATTTTCTTTTAACTTACTTTGGATGAACAATTAGGTATTCTACAAAAGGGAAAATACATTTTGTTAAGATGATGAAGAAAGTTCAGAATAAGTTACAATCTTAGAAAGGAAAACTATATCTTTTGGAGGAAGGGTTGTTCAAATCAATAATGTTCTACAAAGTATGCCTGTACATCGATTATTTGCATTGTTTCCTCCCAAATGTGTGATTCATGATCTACAAAGAGCTTTTGCTAGATTTCTTTAGAGTTTCAAGGACTAGGCAGAAATAGGAACTATGTAAGGACCCAGACCTCGGGAGGCCTTAACGATGCTTAAAAATTGGGTTTCCATCATTTTTGACCAAAGTGGCTCTCCAAGGTCATCTCCACGAGCCATGGAGAGGTCCACAAGCCTTAGAGTGACCCTTGACCATTTATGTGTCTTTCTATGGCTTCAAGGAAAGATCACAGTCATGTGGCCCTCCACTGAGCCCTTCACGGTGCGTGATCCTCACAACTGGGTGAAAGGGGCTTGTGGGAGGTGCCCTTAGATTGAGAGACATTATGTGGCTAAGGATGCCACCACGGTCACCTTATATGGGTCTTGCAACCCACCAAAGCTCGTGGTGGCATCTTGTGAAGGCTTAGTCCCAAAAATTTTATAAGTATCAAAGTACTGTCTTGATGGTGAAGCACCCTTCAGGGACGCTTATACGGTCCGTGGAGCTTTGTACGGCTCATGAACCGATTTCATGGAGTTGCACAAGTGACCTTTCAAGGTCCGTTCAATTGGGCTAGTCCTTTAACCTCCCAAATCAGTTTCATGCTCTCCATATCACTCCATGCGCTCCATAATACTTAGTTTCTCATTCACTCATTCAAAACGCTTTCGAATCCTCCTTTCAAGATCTAATCGAATGATCTCCATGGAACCTTCAAGCTCAAGCTAAATTCACTTTCAAGCCTTCAATCCAAGCTTATTTATATGTTTTAGGGTCATCATGGGTCTGCTTCATCAAGCAAAGTTCAAAGGAGTTCCATTGGCTAAGCTTTTCACATGAACCGATAGAAGAGTCAACTTTAAATGGTCATATATCCTTGCACAAAGCACCTGCATGGCCTACAACCTACCAAATTAAAACTCTTTGAATTATCTTTTCAACGCATTTGGTTTCACCTAATTCCGAGTTCAGATCAAGAAGTTATGCCCATTTTTGTAAAGTACGTCCGTGTAGGGATTTATGCAAATTTTTAATTCCGTTTCATTAATGGTTCTTCCATAATTTTGGGTTATTCTAAGGGTCTTTTACGATCTTTTCAACCATCCTAGACCCTTAAATCAACTTATATTCTTTCATTACAATTTATCCCCATTAGAAAACATTTAGGGTTTGTTCGAAAAGTTGCCTGGTAATTGGAATTGGTGTAATTACTAGGATAGTAATTACACACCCTGTAATTACACACCTTGGTAATTACACCATCCTGTTTGTTTGCCAAAATGTAATTACAAGTGTGTTGTTTGGTTGCATGAGTGTAATTATAAGGTAATATTAAATTTTAAAAATAAAAGTTAATTATCTAAAAATTTAAAATTATATTAGACAAATATAGGTATTTATAAATAATATTAAATTAAATATTTCAGATATATATTGTCTTTCAAATATATATTAATTAGTAAATATATATATTCTTAACTAATATTGTAAAAAAATCAATTTATATTTTTATATAGTATATTTAATTAAATTAATTATAAAATAAAAAATATAAATTTTATGTGAACACCATGAAATGTGTGTTTGACAAAAATATTAAATATTATAAATATAATATCATAGTAAAATTGTTAAAATATTTGATAAAAAATAATCTATCTAATCTAATTAAAATAATAAATTACTTGTAATGTGAAATATCAAGTCAATACTACAAAAATAAATTAAACTAAAAAATATAAAATAAGTTTTAAATTCAACATAAATAATTAACATAATACTCTTATGCCAAATTTCAATATAACATACATAAATATGATTTAAAGGAAAAAAATATGTATATTTATGACTTTGTCCAACAATAAATTCAACTTTAATTTCAAAATTAGAATATTAATAGAGTCGTGCTAGTGAAAAAGATAAAACAGAGAATAAATAAATAAAAAAAGATAATGTGAAAAATTATATGAAATCACATGACATATAAAGATTGAGGATAAGAAAGAAATAAAAAATAAACATTATAAAATAAAATATAGTTTTAGAAAAAATAGAATAATAAAAATAAAAAGAATTTAAAATAAAAAATAAATTAAAATGAAAATATAAAAAGAAAAATAAAAGAAAGAAATTAAAAAGTAACTAGCATGTAATTACACCATGTAATTCACAACCCCCCTCGTGAATTCGAAAGTGTAATTACACACAATTACCTGTTGACAAAGTAATTACCTGTCCAACCAAACATGTCAGACAATGTAATTACACCCAATTATACCAAATACAATTACCAGGATTTCTTTCCAAACAGGCTCTTAGACTCTAAAAATTCAATTCCTAAAGACTCCATTCAAGCAAAACCTTGAAGATTCAAGATAGGATTTCAAGTGGGCTTTCAATTCAAGTCAAATTCATCTTAATTCTTCTAATTTCAGCAAGATATGTGGAATTGATTCATGATTCCCTTCCAATCATGAAGACCCAAAAAACTATTTCTTCAATTTTATGATTTTAAAGTATGATTTGCAAATGTGTCTCTTAAATTAGTTTTAATTTGTTGAAATTGAGCTATTAGATGAACTTATTTATTGATTTTATGATGATTTGAATCTGATTATTATGATTTACATGGGTTTTATGAAGAATCAAATATGCATGTTCCTTTACTTTATGAATCTATGCATGACTAATATCAAGTAAGCTTTGATTCTTTCTTTATGGATTTCATATGATTTATTCTTATTATGATATTTTAATTATGAATCCCTAATACCCAGTTTATTCCTTCATTGCTCATGACATATGCATGCATGAACAAGTATTTTCATGAGATTTATGATGTGAGTTAAGACCCAATTATGATTATGACTATGTTTTCAAGCAAATATGGTTATGACATGACATGTGATCACATAATGTCTATGATATGGCTTTTACGCATTATGGGTGTGTTTACACCACTATGTATAAGAATGATAGAGTTATTCCTATGCATGAAAGTATGAATTGAAGTATGATTTGGCTTTTTAGCCCAAGTATGCATAATTATGAAGTATGTTTTTGCATTTAAGCCTAAGTATGCATTGTTATATTTTGAAAAGACTTACGTTCCTATTTCAAGAACTTATATGTATATGTATTCCCGTGGGATGATGGCTTTGCACCGAGAGGAGATTGGAGGAGGGAGACTATCCCCAAAGGTACTTAAATAAATCCTACCTTTCTCATAACTTTGTGCCAAACATAGGTTCATGTTTATTTCCCTTTTTAGGGATGATTATGTTATGGATCTACCTTTGGCAAGTAGGTCACCTCCTTATTCATTGTGAGAAAGACGACAAAGTTCCAAGTAATAGCTCACTTGGTCTTATGTCGGTTAAGGTTACATCCCCGCTATGTTTATGTATATTATGACATTTATGCATCATGGATTTAAAGAATATTGTTATGATATCCTTTCTTATATACTTCTTTCTATATGTGTGCCCTTGTTATCTAACATTGATTTACAAGTTATTCATGTTCATATGCATTGCATGCCCTCATACATAGTACATTCAAACCTACTAACACATACTTTTTGCCAACATGATCTAACGATGTAGGGACCAGAGTCCATCCTCATCCATCTCTTCACGATTAGATTGGATTTGTGAGATTTTCTTATGGTGTGTCCTTTATTCCAAGGACAATACCCACCTTCTATCTACCTATTTTATGTTATGACTTTCTTATGTCTTCATTTTAAGGGTGAGCTAGCCCCCATCCTATTCTATGTATTAGAGGTATTATTGGACATCATGAAATCCTTCGCATGTTTATGTTATATTTATCTTGGGGGTACTATGATATGTATTATAGTATGATGATATGATTATAATGAGATATGGAATTGATGAAAGTCCTAAGTCCCTTCTATCCCCATAGTGTGAGTCATACTTATCCACCCCTTAGTCTCTATGTACTATGTGAATTCATGGAAATTCCTTTCCCTATGACATCCCCATAGCTTGAGTCCAAAATGCTATATCCCTTAGAATTATGTGTTTGTTATTTAATTATGCGCTTTCGAACCAATGATGTGTTTATGGATGCTATAAGGCTTGTTTGGGGACTCTCGGGTTCCTATTTGCCATGTCACTCTTAGGCCCTAAGCCCAGATCGTAACAAGCTTAGTATCAGAGCACTGGGTTTATAAATGGTCCTCGAAGTCCAACATGCCGCGTCAAGTAGAGTCTTATTCATGGGTGTGGAGCTCACCACATCTATTGGTAGGAGGCTACATGGAATTTTAGGAAATGTTTCACCTTTTCATGATTTATATCGTGTCGTGGAACGTGTCTTATGGTTTCCTATCTTCATCTCTCCCTACCGAATAGGGAGAGTTATTTTAGGCTCGTAATACAATCCAGGCAAGGAAGATATTGTAGTTGATCATATAGATGAGGTCAAAATGGAGTGGTGAAGAATGTACATTATTTGGAAATATTGGGGGTTGGGTTGAGTGAATGTAATGATGGTTGCATTCATATTCAAAATGGGGTTGAATCTTCTGTGGTTGTTGATGTCACGGCAAAGCAAGACTTGAACCCGTCATTGGTCGAGTTGAAGAGGTTGGTTGCCAAAAAAATATAGAGGCTTTCTCCCAAGGGGGAGATGGTGTACTTCGGTACCAAGATCGATTGTGTGTTCCGGGTGTTGATGGCCTTACGAAGGTGATCATGAGTGAAGCTCGCAACTCTCTTTGTTCTGTACATCCAGGATCCACCAAGATGTATTGGGATTTGAGGTAAATGTATTGGTGGCTTGGTATTAAGAAGGACCTAGCTAGATTTGTATCTGAATACTCTAATTGCCAACAAGTGAAGGTGGAACATTAAAGGCCCAATTGTTTGAACCAAGACATTGAAATTTCTACTTGTAAATGGGAGGATGTGAATATGGACTTTGTGATTGGGTTACTCCATACCCGGAAGCAATTTTAACTCCATTTGGGTAATTGTTGAAAGAATGACCAAATTGGCTTACTTCTTACCAGTTAAGACTACTTTTAATGCTAAGGGCTATGCCAAGCTATATATCCGAGAGTTGGTTAGATTGCATGGTATGCCTATATCAATTACATCAGATTATGGTGCCAATTTACTTCTCACTTTTGGAAATCATTTCAAAAGGGGCTTGGCACTAAGGTGAAGTTAAGTACCACTTTTCATCCTCAACTGATGGGTAAGCTGAAAGGACAATTCAAATCTTGGAGGAAATTTTGAGGGCTTGTGTGTCAGAATTCAAAAGAAATTGGGATGATCATCTACTACTTATCGAGTTTGCCTACAACAAAATTTTTCATGTTAGCACTGGTATGACACCATTTGAAGCTTTGTATGGGAAAAGGTGTAGATCCCCAGTGGGATGGTTTGAGTTGGGTGAGATGACATTGATAGGCCTGGATTTAGTGTTGGAAGCCATGAAAAAGGTGAAGTTGATTAGGAAAAGGTTGAAGGTGACTCAAAGTCATCAAAAGTATTGCTCGGATATTAGGAAGAACGATCTTGTATTCCTTGTCGGTGATTGGTGTATGTGAAGGTGTCATCCATGAAGGGTGTAATGCATTTTGGTAAAAAAGGCAAGTTAAGTCCCTGGTATGTAAGTCCTTATGAGATTGTTGAGCGGATTAGCAATGTGGCTTATAAGTTGAATTTGTCTTTGGATATGAGTTTCATTCACACGATGTTCCATGTGTCAATGTTGAGGAAGTTGGTTAGTAATCCAATTACGATTGTGTCTTTGGAAGGTATTGAGGTTGAGAGAACTTGACTTATTAAGAGGTTATAGTTGAAATTTTGGATAGGCATATGGAAAAGCTTCGTAACAAGGATATTACTTTGGTTTATGTGCTTTGGAGGAACCAACATGTTGAAGGTGCTACATGGGAAGTGGAATCAAGTATGATACGACGATACCCCTATATTTTACAATCTACTCAAGCCTAAGGTATTAGGTTCTTCCTATTCTAAATGGTCCTACTTCTTTCACTCTTATGCTTTCATGACATGACATGCATACATGTGCACGAAAATAATTTAAAAAGATGTTTTGACATGAGTTTTAATGACTTTATAGTATGCAAGTGATGAGTATTGCATTGTGTCTTCATGTTGAGATGTTTCATGATCAAGTCAAGCTTTTCAAGTCGTATTCTAGTTCATTCGAGGATGAATATTCGAAAGTAGGAGATGATGTAAGGACCCAGACCTCGAGAGGCTTAGCAATGCTTAAAAATTAGGTTTCTAACATTTTTGACCAAGGTGCCTCTCCAGGGTCACCTCCACGAGCCGTGGAGGGAGCCTTGGGGCGACCCTTGGCCATTTACGTGTCTTCTTGTGGCTTCAAGGAAGGATCGAAGTCATGTGGCCCTCCATTGAGCCCTTCAAAACACTGGTCGTGAAAGGGGCTCGTGGGAGGTGCTCTTAGCTTGAGAGCCACTGTGTGGTTAAGGATGCCACCATGGGCTCCTTGTATGGGTCGTGCAACCCACCATGGCTCATGGTGGGGTCTTGTGAAGGCCTAGTCCTTGAAATTTTCTAAGTATCAAAGTACCATCTCGACGGTGAGGCATCCTCCACGGATGCTTGTACAGTCTGTGGAGCTTTGTACTGCTCGTGAATCAGTTCCATGAAGTTGCACAGGTGACCTTTCAAGGTATATTTAATTGGGGTTAGTCCTTTAACCTCCAAAATCAGTTTCATGCTCTCCATATCACTCCATGCTCTCAACAATACTTAGTTCCTCATTCACTCGTTCAAAATGCTTTCGAATCCTCCTTTCAAGATCTAATTGAATGATCTTCATGGAACCTTCAAACTCAAGCTAAATTCACTTTCAATCCTTTAATCCAAGCTTATTTATGTGGTTTAGGGTCATCATGGGTCTCCTTCATTAAGCCAAGTTTAAAGAAATTTCATTGTCAAAGCTTTTCATGAAGCGATAAAAGGTCAACTTTAAATGGTAATATCTCCTTGAAAAAACATAACTGGGTGGCCTACTACCTACCAAATCAAATCTCTTTGAAGTTTCTTTACAACGCATCTAGTTTCACCTAATTCTGAGTTCGGATCAAGAAGTTATGCTCATTTTTGTAAAGTTCATCCATGTAGCGGTCTATGAGAATTTTTAATTCCATTTCATTAATGGTCCTACCATAATTTTGGGTTATTCTAAAGGTCTTTTACGACCTTTTCAGCTATCCTAGACCCTTAAATCAGTTTATACTCTTTCATTACAATTCATCCTCATTAGAAAAATATTTAGAATCTAGAAATTCAATTCCTAAAACCTCCATTCAAGCAAGACCTTGAAGATTCAAGCTAGGATTTCAAGTGGGCTTTCAATTCAAGTCAAATTCATCTTAATTCTTCTGATTTCAGCAAGGTATGTGGGATTAATTCATGATTCCCTTCCAATCATGAAGACCCAAAAACCTATTTCTTTAATTTTATGATTTTAAAGTATGATTTGCAAATGAGTCTCTTAAATTAATTTTAATTTGTTGAAATTGAGCTATTAGATGAACTTAGTTATTGATTTTATGATGATTTGAATCTGATTATTATGATTTACATGGGTTTTATGAAGAATCAAATATGCATGTCCCTTTACTTTATGAGTCTATGCATGGATAATATCAAGTAAGCTTTGATTCTTAATTTCTTTATGGATTTCATATGATTTATTTTTATTATGATATTTTAATTATGAAGTCCTAATACCCAATTTATTCCTTCATTGCTCATGACATATGCATGCATGAATAAATATTTTCATGAGATTTATGATGTGGGCTAAGACCCAATTATGATTATGACTATGTTTTCAAGCAAGTATGGTTATGACATAACATGTGATCACATAATGCCTATGATATGTCTTTTAAGCATTATGGGTGTATTTACCCACTATGTATAAGAACGAAGGAGCTATTCTTATGCATGAAAGTATGAACTGAAGTATGATTTAACCTTTTAGCCCAAGTATGCATAATTATGAAGTTTGTTTTGGCATTTAAGCCTAAGTATGCATTGTTATATTTTGAAAAGACTTACGCTCTTATTTCAAGCACGTATGTGTATATGTATTCTCGTAGGATGATGACTTAGCACCAAGAGGAGATTGAAGAAGGGGGACTATCTCCAATGGTCCTTATATAAATTCTACCTTTCTCATAACTATGTGTCAAATATAGGTTCATGTTTATTTTTCTTTTTAGGGATGATTATGTTATGGATCTACCTTTGACAAGTAGGTAACCTTTTTATCCTTTGTGGGGAAAACGACGAAGTTTCAAGTAATAACTCGCTTGGTCTTATTCGGTTAAGGTTACATCTCCACTATGTTTATGTATATTATGACATTTCATGCATCATGGATTTAAAGCATATTGTTATGATATTCTTTCTTGTATACTTATTTCTATATATGTGCCCTTGTCATCTAACATTGATTTACAGGTTGTTCATGTTCATATGCATTGCATGCCGCATACTTAGTACATTCAAACATACTAACATATACTTTTTGCTAACATAATCTAACCATGTAGGCACTGGAGTCCATCCCCATTCACCTCTTCAATGTTAGATTGGATTTGTGAGATTTTCTTGTGGTGAGTCCTTTATTCCAAGGACAAGACCCACATTCTATTTACCTACTTTATGTTATGAATTTCTTATGTCATCTTTTTTAGGGTGATCCCGGGACATGTCTTGGCCCTATCCTATTCTATGTATTAGTGGTATTTTTGGACATCATGAAATTTTTTGTACGTGTATGTTATGTTTATGTTGGGGTATTATGATATGTATTATGGTATGATGATATGATTATGATGAGATGTGTAAATGATAAAAGTCCTAAGTCCCTTCTATCCCATAGCGTGAGTCATACTTACCCACCCCTTAGTCTCTATGTGCTACGTGAATTCATGTTAATCCCTTTCCCTATGTCATTCTCATAGCTTGAGTCCAAAGTCTTGTTTTCCTTAGAATTATGTGTTTATTGTTTGATTATGCACTTTCGAACTGAGGATATGTATATAGATGCTATGAAGCTTGTTTGGGGACTCTTGAGGTCCCATTTGCCATGTCGCTCCTAGGCCCTAGGCCCATGTCGTGACACACTAGGTTTCTTTGGCTAAAGTCTTTCAACCTAAGATGGAAGGAGGTCTATTTGGTGTCTCAAGAGCTTTATTTGTAGATATTTGGTGGAACTTTAGGACCACAAACACTATATTGTCTCATTTCATGTGGAACGACCATTGTAAAAGGCTTAGGCCTCAAATAGTGGAATGGAAAAAGGGATCTAAGACTTGAAAACATATGCTAATGGATAGGAATTACATTGATCAAGAAATTTGGTGGCAGCTTAACTGTGAATTATCTAGTATCATGTTTGATAACTAAACTCAACTTGGAGAGCTACACTACTATCTACCATTGTATTTTTTACTAATCTCTTTTAGAAGGATATTAAATAGCTAATGCAGGATAGTAGATGGAATGGAGGATTGTTAAGACATATTTTCCTGAAAGTGTGGTAGAATATATACTCAACAAGAGTGATATAGTGCAAGATCCTGAGGTGAATAAAACCTTATGGATACTCAATCATTCATGTATTCTAAATCAGTTCAGTATGGAAGGTTATAAGGGATCCCTGGGGTAGTACATGAAGAGTTTTAAGTTGGTTTTGAAAAAGAGTATTCCTTTTAAAATCTCTTTTTTTTGGAGGTTGATCTAACAAAGAATTCCTATTGGAAATTTTATGTTTAGAGTAGGATTAGGGGAGTGGTTCAATGTTATTGTTGTAACTTTAGAGTTAATGAAATATTTGAACACCTCCTTATCTTTTGTCTTAAAGTAAAGTTGTTGTGAAGATTTTTTGCTAGAGCAACTAGTATGGAGGGGCCTTTTCTGCAACTAAAGGACACTATTTTTAAATGATAAAATGTTAAATGTAATCTAAATTGAGATCTTTATTTAATGTGATTCCTGATTTTATATTATGAAAGATTTAGATAAGGAGAAACAAAGTAAAACATGAAAGAAACATTTCCATTTTTAGCATGATAGCAAAAATCAATAGAAACTTTCTTAGTCTCATTGTGGTTAGATATTCTTGGTCGAGGAATATTCTTGAAGATTAGACTGTGTTGTGTAATTTTTTTGAAAATTACAAGTCTATTATAGCTACTAAGGTAATATACTGGACATCTCCTGGTATATGAGTGTACAAAGATAACTCAGATAGAATCTCAAAAGATAATCCATGCCCTAGTACTGAGGTTTTTTATGTTAGGAATTGGGACATAAATTTAATTTACTTAGTCTCATGTGATCTGCGTATCAAAATAAGTTTAGAAACAAAAAAGTTGTCTCTGAAAAAAGAATTACAATTTTACGTGTCACTACTCTACTACCTATTATCTTAGAGACTGAGTCTTTTATTATGACCAAAGTTTTGGATGGAATCTGAGAAATCCTGTGGAGTATTATCTTGAGTATTACAAAGATTTAATTGTTGATGAGAAATGTGCAAGTAGAGGTTGCAAATATGCTCAGGGAGGCAAATAAATTGCTGACTATTTTGCTAATTTTATTTTTTCTGTGTGGGTACTGATGCTATATTTTTTCATTCGCTTCAAGAGTTATCAAAAGAAGGAAAGTAACCAATCATCCTAGATACCAAGAAAGTTCCTAACTTAAAATATACTAATTGTCAAAATCATTATTTTGCATTGTAATGAGAACAGGAACTACATCAGATAAACATCAACATTTAGAAGAATCAACATAATATTTACCTTGAAAAATATGAATTCTTAATTTGATTTGTTTAGATAGTAGTATTAGCTTATATGAAGCTCAATCTATCAAATTACAAAGAACTAGAGTTTGTGATCATCTTAGTTTGGTAACAAATGAATAAATAAGGAAATGCGAAAGACTTATCTAGAAGACTATATGATTAGGAGCTTCTGAAGATTAGAGGTGCATCAGAGAGAGATTACTGCAAGAAAAGTTTTCTAAGCAGTTAATCAACAAGATTTTTAAAAAAAGATGAGGTCATAGAGCTTACCTTTAACATAAATGAGTATATTTGAGTTAGATCAAGTTGAAAAAGTCTTCCTCAGACAAGATTACATGGCATTTGTGAAAATTTTGAGCATCCTTGATGCAATCTATCTGAGCTAGTTACACCTTATTTCTACTATCTTTCATCAAGAAGGTTTGGTCTTCCTTGATAACATTAATTGTTGAGCTCATCAATGGCAATCGATGGTGATGAAGACGCTGGGTTGGCTTTACCTCGAGAACCTTCCATTTTCGATGAATAAAATTTTTTCTTTCTTTTCTTTCTTCTTCTTTTTTTTGCTTAATTTGATTGGTTTTGTTTTATTTTCTCCGAGTTTGGGCCACTTTTGGATCTAAACTCTTATAAATATGGGAAACTTACATAACTTTTATAGTGTAAAAAGCAAATTATATGTTATCCCTGCCTTTTACTAATTTACAAAAATCCCTTAAAATATGAGCAATCCAAATTCATCTCAATACACATGATACATAACAATTGAAATACCAATTAATTATTCTGTTACGATTAAAAAAGAAATAAAATCTAAACATTAATATGAAATCACACAAATCATGCAAATCACGTTGATTTCAATCTCTCCCAAATCATAAATAATTCGTACCAATTCAAATTTCAAATTTTCTCCTCTCACATCTCTCTCAAATTGTCCTAGATTCAAATAATCAATAGATTCGGTGACGCAATAACGGCTACCATTGCTTCCAAATCCGGTGACACTATTTTCGTCAACATTGAACGAGCAGTGATTTTTTGACATTTGTGCTTTGCAAATTTTCAATGAATCATGAACATACATCTTTGAATTTCATAAAAACATATATTTGAATAACAAATTCATACCAGTCAGCGTAAGGTGATATACATCAAAATACAAAAAATATGCCCCAATTAATACTTTTAAATGTGAATCAACTATACAAAAAGAAAATACTAGAGCATGTCTAATGAATCACCATAAAAATTAGTTAACAACCCACAATGAATCATCAGATTTACATGAATTATTAAATTAATATGAATCATTTCATAGTGTATCACTTTGTTTGATACACTTAATGAATTGTCAACATGTAACAGTCAGAAAACTATCCCAATTAATCACTTTATTCAACCCACGCATCACTTTATGTCCCAATGATATCAATATGTTTAATGATTCACCGTAAAAATTAATTAAAAAATCTCAATGAATCTTCACCTTGTTTGATATACCCAATGAATCATCAACCAATAACAAACAAAAGCTGTCCCAGTGAAACACTATGTGTTTGAAAAAACAAACCTTAGGCAAAGATGGTCGATTAATTACGACTTGAACTTTCTTCTTGCACTTTTTTGAGATTTTTGAATCTGGATTTTTTAACTTGAAGCTTTGTCCTTGTTCGATTTGATTTCTCCCTTTTTCTTCATGGCCATAAGATCATGGGTGTGTTTAGATCTGTGAATTTCAAAAGAAACCATATAAAATTGGAATGGGGAAGATGAAGTTAACCTACCTTATTTTTTAAATTTGAAATTGATAATAGAGAGAGAAAATGTCGGTTGAGATTAGGGAGAACTTAATTTTAGGCAAAAAAAAGAATTTGTGGCGGAGAAGATGAACTTGTGAAATAAGTGTATTGGGTGTGGAGCGAAAATATAAAAAGAGGAATTTTTGAAATTTATAAAAATAGTAGAGAATATTTGAGAATAATGAAAAATAAATCATGTATATTAATAAATTTTCCTATAAATATTTAGTAGTTTTCCTTAGTAAATGGCCCATGGTGGTGCATTTAAAATTTAAAAAATCTTATATATTAAAGCAGCAAAGGAAAGTACACAATGTCCTAACGACATGGCTTGATCCCATGCCACACAACCACTCATTTTATCAAAAATTAATTGTCATTCTTATTAGAAATATAAATGATTGATCTAAAAACCATAGACTTCGATGAACATTTACTTGTCCAAAAAAAGGATAAATTAAACAGACTGTCTATTGATTTAAATATTTTACACAAAAAATAATTCATTTAAAAAAACAAATCACTAATTATGAAAAAAGACTATTCAGACATTATTTCATAAAATATGATCTACGCAGCCATTGTTAGCCTCCTCTCCCTCCTTTTTCTTCATTTGCTCCCTTCTTCTTCCTCCTCCTCTCTTCCCTCTTCTTCTTCTTCCTCTCCTCCCTCCTTTCTCTTCTTCTTCCTCTCCTCCCTTCTTCTTCATTGCTTATTCATTACTTTTAAATTTTGAGATGCCGCAAACATGAACCCTTTTGAGTGAATTATATATCAAAAGCCTCAAAATATCGCAAAAAATTTATATAAAAAATTGAGACTATTTAGAAGTGAATTTGAGTTGATCGAGATTGAATAGTTAATGTATATTTAATGCATATTTCATATATAGTTAAGCTATATTTAGTTTTTCAAGTATATCATAATATATAGTCAGTGTATAGTTCATGTATAGGTAAGCTATATTGTAAGTGTATACTTTTTATGACTTTTTGCAAATTATATTACAAAATTTAGAATATTTTTCAAAAATACATTTATAGTTTTTTTTATAGGGAGCGGGGAGTTGGTAGGGGTAGGGTGGAGAGGGACTGGGGAAAAAATGAAATTATCAAATTTTGAATTATTTAAAAAAATAATAACTTTTTGGGAGGGGAGGGGGGAGGCTGGGTCGGGGTAGGGATGGAATAAAAAATAAAAATTTCAAAATGTGAAATACTTTTCAAAAATAAATCTTTATTTTTTTTCCAAAATAAAGTAAAAACATTATTTTATTTGGAGGGGAGGGGGTCATGATAGGGGTGGGGTAAGAAAATATATTGTAATTTGAGGTTGAAGGAGAGTTTTGGAAAATGTTTTCTTTACAACCCCTTGGGGTTATCCTGCACTTGGAAGAAGAAGTAGAAAAAGGAATAAATATAGTGATAATTTGATTCTTCG